>LPNX011141689.1:146873-228995 GCA_001517045.1 Pseudotsuga menziesii | reverse complement strand
TTAATATTTAATTTATGTTTATGACTTTCAAGAGTGATTAGATTGAATGGGCAGTTCAATTGTTCTGAGTTGTGAATAGGATTTCCTTTTTATCTGCAATTGCTGTTTGCATCTTAGATCATTTTTCTGAATTAAAGGTAATTGAATTTGTAGTATTTAGAAGATGAATAGGATTTCACAGATTCTTGGGATCAACATAGTTGTTAGAGGCTAAGAGTGTTCAATTACATTGATTTGGTGTTTAACGCATATACTGTGCATTTATCCTTTGAAATAAAAGACTTTCTCGGGTTGACAATAAATATCGTATGCTCTGTGTGTGTTGATAATAATCTATCTACATATAGGGTGCTCGACATTTTGGCACCGTTGCCGGGGAGGGATAAAAATTAAACACTATCATTAGTTGCATCTGGTAATTGTTTCTAGTCAGTCTCTCTATTCTTTTTGCTGAAATGATTTGGGTTGCATGAATACGAGGAGGGTAAAATGCGATCACCTCCCAACTCCCAAAACCCCACAAGATACTAATAGTGCAGGTGGCTTGGGTTGCGGTCGAGGAACACCATTGGGCAGAAGGACATTCATCGACGATCTTGTTGACAGAACTGATTCATCTACCAGAGCTCGCCAGCAAGAAACTCCTATTAGAAGAAACCCTGCCGATCCTGGGGCGCCAGCGTCAGGTTCCACGGTGGAGAATATACTAGCAGCCGCGACTTCCTCGAATATACCTGCAAAGAAGGACACAGCTGTTACAACTGGACCTGCTGGTAGAGGACCAACCTACCACATTTTCACGAAGGTTGTAACTGAAGAAGAGTGGAAGCAGTTCCACCAGAAGTTTACTGACCAGTGGAAAGACAAGGAAGGGAACGAGGAACCAAAGAAGGACGAAGAGAAGAACGAAGAAAAGAACGAAGAGGAGAAAACAAAAGAGGAGATGAGTAACAGACACAACTCCGACGAGGAAGAGGCAATGGGGGAAAATTATCATCATGACAATCATTCCCTGCCTGAAGGAACGATGGCTACATTGCAATTCCCAATTCAGCAGCCAGCAGGGGCAGCCCCTATGAAGAATATCTCACCATCGGTGCTACCTCGCTTCCATGGAAAGGCGGCAGAAGATCCAGACGAATTCCTTTTTTAATTTGATATTCTTTGCCGCAGCTATGATTATGTCACCGATGCTCAGAAGCTAAAACTTTTCCCTGCCACCCTGAAGGACAATGCCTTACAATGGTTCATGAGCCTTGGGGGAGGAACTGTTGCTAATTGGGATAAAATGAAACAGGTGTTCCTGGAGAAGTATCAGGAATATTGCAACACCAAGGATAAAAGGGAAGAATTATTCAAAATGGTGCAGAAGGAGGATGAAAATTTGGAGGATTTTGTGGAAAGGTTGCTGTACAATGTGCAGAGAGCAGGGCAGACAAACATGGGGCTGGATGTACTCAAGATAATCTTGCTTCGTGGAATTAGGGATGATTGTTTAGACATGTTAAATCTGCTAGGAAAAGGAGACAACTCTAAAGAACCTTTTGGAAAGATTGTGGAATTATGTAAGAGATACTCCAGGGGCTCTTCCAAGAATAATAAGCGGGACAAACGGGACAAATTAGAACGAGATGTCTTCGACAGAACTCAGAATTCATCCAATGGAGGAGCTACCCGCGCAAGGATAGGCAATCTCCTTGAAAATTTTAAAACAGAAATGATGAGCTCCATCTCCTCGGAGATTGATGTCCTGAAGGCAAAGCAAAAACAGGCAGTGGAGGATCTCACACTAGGTGTGTTCTTCCCCCGATGTAGAAAGAATCATCCGCTGAAAGAATGCCCGCTGGATAAAGCATAAGTATGTCAGCTGTGTGAGCTGAACCACGACGTGAAAGAATGTCCCTCACTTCCCCAAGTGAAGGTTGTTTTGCAGGCATCAGCTCCAGAAGTGGAATCAGCCTATTTCATTGCACAGAAGAAACCTTGGCAACCTCGAAATCAAGGTATGCCTCTAGACTCGTTTCCGTTTTTGAATAATATGGGTAATTGGAATAATAACTTGCAAAATGTGAATACACAATTCCCTTCAAAATATGCTTAGTGGAATTCCTCCCAACCTGCAATGCAAAATTTTAACTCGTGGATGTCCTTGGACATAGCCACTACACCAACCTACGTCATGGTCTCCTGGATGGAGGAATTTCCATCCCGGGAACCAGTTTCCTCAACCACCTCCTCAACAGTCATCATATTCTCCTCAATATCCTCAATTTCCTCAATATCCCCAATATCCACCTCAGCAGTTGCAGCTGCAGACTAATTCTGTTCCTAATATACCAATACGACCTCAGCTGCCTGCCCAACCCAATCCTAACCCGAATAATAAGACAGTCCATCAATTGGAGACTGTCAACATGCCAGCCTACTCTCTTTCCCCTGTACCTTGTAACGATATTCGTTTACGATCTGGAAAAATAGTAGAACCAATAATTACAGAAGATACTCCACCTTCTGTGCATAAGGAAGAAAGGAATTCACAGCATCCATCCGACACAGTTCCTATTATTGAAGATGATGAGCAACCCTTAGATGGGACGGCTGAAACATCAAACGATAAACCTGACAATACGCAGCCTACCCAACTGATAAGGCAACCACCATATCTCGAGACACTAATGCTACCAAGAATGGGGGGCAACCTCAGTTTAACCTCCTAGGAGAGTTAAGGAACCTTTATGTCAAAATCCCCCTTCTTCAAGCTCTTCAAGATGTGCCTATTTACGCTAGAACAGTTCAGGACCTGTGCACTAAGAAACCAGGAAGGAAACCCAGGGATCCTCCCGTTGTTCATGTCATAGGGAATTTATCTGCCCTGATAACAGGAAAAACCCCTGTGACTAAATATGATGACCCTGGAAATCCCACTGTTACTGTACAGATAGGATAGACACAGATACCCAACGTGCTAGTGGATCTGGGAGCAGCGATCAATGTTATAACAATGGAGACTGTAAAGAATCTTGGGCTCACTAATCTTAGACCGACCCCTACTATTTTAGAATTGGCGGATAGATCCACCATCAGACCCGAAGGGATTCTGGACAGCCTTGTCATCTCAGTAGATTCATGGGAGTACCCTACTAACTTTTTGGTATTACAACCAAAATCGTAGCTTGGGGGACACCCATTGATCTTGGGGAGGCCTTGGTTGGCCACAGCTGATGCTTGCATCAGCTGTCGATCGGGGTCCATGACTATATCTGATGGTACGAATACTAAAAACCTCACCCTTTATCCTCCAGCTCGGCCAAGTCTAGAGGCTGAAACTTCCCTTTGAATAGAGCAGGAGGAGGAGGAGGATGTTCAGCCACTATTAACTATAGGGAGGGCCTTAAATTTTAAAAATGAAACAGAAGATGATACTATTAGTAATTTCATTAGTGAACCCACTTCAGTGAATAGAGAGGTCTATCAAATTCTGAACACTACCTTGGGCAAGGAAGAACAAGAAAATCTTACGGAAGAAGCCTTAGTTGGTGACACAAACATAATCCTGGTTTTGAAAAATTCAGAAAGTATTCCTATTGAGGTAGAGCCTGGACGAACTTTGAATATTAATCCTAGTCTCTCCTTAGAGGAACAGAAACGCCTGGTCAGCCTCTTGAAAGAACACAAGGGGGCATTTTCCTGGGAGTATACAGATATGAGAGGTATTCCCTCTCATATGTGCACCCATCATATTTATACCAAAAGTGACTCCCGACCTGTGTGTCAACCCCAACGACGCATGAACCCCAACCTGAGGGATATAGTGAAGGAAGAGATCCAGAAACTGTTGGAAGCAGGATTTATATATCCTATTTCAGATAGTGAGTGGGTTTCTCCACTCGTAATTGTGCCCAAGAAAAATGGCAAATGGAGGGTTTGTGTTGATTATAGGGAACTAAACAAAGCCACTCAAAAGGATCATTTTCCTTTGCCCTTCATTGACCAAGTACTTGATACCCTATTAGGGAATAATTTCTTCTCCTTCCTAGATGGCTTCAGTGGGTACAACCAAATTCAGATTGCTCCTGAGGATCAGGATAAAACCACCTTCACTTGTCCCTGGGGAACGTTTGCCTACAGAGTGCTCCCCTTTGGTTTATGTAACACACCAGCAACGTTTCAAAGAGCTATAATTGGCATATTCTCTGAATTAGTCAATGATAGTATGGAAATATTCATGGATGATTTTACTCCCTATGGCAGGGATTTTGAAGAAGCATTGGAAAATTTAAAGAAGGTTTTAATTCGCTGTGAACAGACTCAGCTCTCATTAAGCACTGAAAAGTGCCATATGATGATGAGTGAGGGGGTGGTATTAGGGAAATTTATCTCTGCCAATGGCATTCAGGTAGACCCTGCAAAAATCAAGGTGATAAAGAATATACCTACCCCTTCAACTCAGAAAGAGGTGCGAATTTTTCTGGGACATGCTGGATATTATCAAAGGTTTATAGAAAATTTCTCCAAACTGGCTTCTCCTTTGTTCTCTCTGTTAATGAAGGATGCACAGTTTGTGTGGAATACAGCATGCCAGACAGCATTTGATGAGCTTAAAGAGAAGCTGTCCGTAGCTCCCATCTTACGGGGACCTAACTGGACCCTGCCCTTCCATATTTCTTCAGATGCCTCTGACACTGCGATTGGGGCAGTATTAGGACAGCAGGATGGTCAAGTACCTTATGCCATCTACTATGTTAGTAAAAACCTAGCCCCTGCTGAACTTAATTATACTGTTACTGAAAAAGAATTCCTAGCTATTGTTTACTCTATCAATAAATTTCGACATTATATCACTGGGTATCCTACGTTTGTGCACACTGACCACTCTGCCATTAAATATTTAATGAACAAACCTGTTACCAATGCCAGAGTGACCAGATGGCTTTTGTTATTGCAGGAATTTGATATCACCATTATAGATAAACCTGGAAAAGAAAATGTCGTTGCTGATTTTTTATCCCGTCTTACTAACAGTGATGATAGTTTGCCTGTTGAGGACTCTTTTCCAGATGAACATCTATTCGCACTGTTAGCTCACTCTCCCTGGTATGCAGACGTCGCTAATTATTTGGTTGCAGGGAAGCTCCCACCACATATGTCTAAATGAGAAAAAAGAAAAATCATTCAGCAGAGTGCCAGGTATTGTTGGCTAAATGGTCATCTCTTTTACACAGGACCGGATCTTGAGATTAGGAGATGTGTAAGAGAAGACGAGATCTTTCCCATACTGAAGGCCTGTCATGATGTGCCTTGCGGGGGGCACTTTGCAGACAAAAGAACGGGGCATAAAGCACTACGGATGGGATACTATTGGCCGACTCTGTTCAGGGACGCTAAAAGGTATGTTCAATCCTGTGACAGCTGCCAAAGGATGGGCTAGCCTAATAAAACAGATCAGATGCCTCTACAACCTCAAGTAGTAGTCGAACCTTTTGATAGATGGGCACTGGATTTCGTTGGCCCTATCAGTCCTCCTTCCAGACAGAAAGTTTACATTCTGGTTTGTACTGATTATATGACCAAATGGGTGGAGGCTGTAGCTTTGGCTAAGGCTAACGACCAGGCGGTGATGGATTTTCTGTACAGTGAAATTTTTACCCACTTTGGGGTACCAAAGGAAGTGGTTACCGATGGGGGACCGCAATTTATGTCACGCCAATTCGAAACTTTGCTCCGGAAGTATCATGTGCAGCATAGGGTGGCTTCACCTTGCCACCCCCAAGCCAATGGTCAGGTGGAGAGTACTAATAAAGTTATCGAATCCATCCTGACCAAAACAGTTAAGAGTCATCGAAAGGATTGGGCTGACAGGCTTCCGAAAGCACTGTGGGCATATCGCACGACTTGGCACAGCACTACAGGTTTTTCTCCATACGATTTAGTGTATGGAAAGAGTGCCATCTTTCCAATTGAGTTCGAGATTAAAACCCTGAAGAAAACCACCGAAATGAATCTAGATGTAATAGAAGCCCAGAGGAGAAGATTGAATCAATTAATTGAATTGGATGAGAAGCGGTTAGCTGCAGTGGACCAGACTTTGTTGCTTCAGCAACAGAGATCCAATTGGCATGACCGATTTATTAAAAACAAAGTCTTCAGCGAGGGAGACTAGGTGTTACTCTATGACTCCAGATTCAAAAGGGATTTTAAAGGTAAATTACGTACAAGGTGGCTCGGTCCATACTTGGTTGACAGGGTCTTTGACAACGGCACTGTCCGTCTGGTGACCATTGATGATAACCGCATACCATTACTTGCTAATGGCCACAAACTACGACTGTATCGTAAGCCTATTTCGAAAGACGCATTCATTTCGCAAATCGCCGCCGATCCAGAGTATCAGCTGACACCAGGGCAGGAACTTCTCTCTTCCTCTGCCGACCCTTGAACTATAAATTGCGCTTTGAATCACTATACATAAATAAAAAAAATTCCTACTGTAGCGTATAATTATTTGTTTTCCTTTTGCATTTGATCTTTTTGTTTGTTGTCGTTTTTCAAAAATTTGCAAGGTAGTGCCAAGCGAATGACCAGATTGGGCCTGTCGAATGGGAGTCATCTTCCTCTGCTTCCCTGCGCTGCATTTCCCCTTTTCCTCTAAATAAATTTGCCGGCGGCTGCAACATATTTCCCGGCAGCTGCAACATATTTCCCGGCGGCTGCGAGATCTTTCTCTGGCAATTGTGAATTTATTTTCCGGCAGCCGTGACCTTTTCCCGATGACCAGAAAATCCTTTTTCCCGACAGCCGTAACCCATTTCCCGGCGGCTGCAACATCTTTGCCAGCGGCTGCAACATATTTGCCGGCGGCTGCACCATATTTGCCAACGGCTGTGACATATTTTCCGAGGGTCGGCAAACTTTTCCCTGGCAGCCATGATTTTTCCTGCTATCACCAATCTTTTTCCCGATGCCGTGAACCATTCTCGGTGGCTGCAACATCTTCTTCGCCGGCCGCAATATCATTCTTGGCAACTGCAATCCCGCTCTATTTGGCAGCCATTTACACCGTTTTCTTACAACCTGCGATGGTAACTCCTGTGTTAACGAAAGAAATTGCTTCCACTACCGGATATGGCTCTGATTTCTTCCACTCGTGCCGGCCAACTCGGCATAATTCCGACCCCGGTGACGCGATGGTTTCTGTTTCACTCGCGGAAGGAATTATGGCGTTATCCGCGTCATTATGATCAAATTAATAACTACGCACGAGCTCAGCTTTGCAGCGTCAGCATTCGCACGTTCCACCATTCTCCGCAGGCTATCCGACGCACCATCTCATGAGGTATGGCTTTGATTTTCACATGATTAAGTATTGATATGATTAACGATCTCAGTCGTACCTTCGTACGTACCACCATTATGGCTTAATTAACCTTTCCCTCGTGCGACGTAAAAACTAATAACCGCCACCTTCCCCAATTTGGCATAAAAATTTCGAACCTCCCTCCGTGCTGAACTTTCCAAATTTGCCATTTTTCTCAACATCTCCGCTCAGCGACTCGTGCATCCTCTGCACTGCAACCTCCATTCTCGGACTCTGTAACTCTGCAGCTAGGATTATGGGGATCCCAGCTCGCCATGAACCTTTGGATACATAGGAGCTTAGGAACAATCCTACAGTTCTGGCCATCTTTCAAGCCGCCGGCTGGCTCGAGTTCTTTGAGCGATGGATGGATTTAACCGGGAAGAAGCCCTGCAATTTGCCTTAAACCTCACAGATACTCACTCTAAGGTGTGGGGGCTGCGCATAGAAGTCTCCGAAGCCATTATATCTGAGGTTAGTGCTATCCTGCAGGTGGGAAAGGCATGGTTTGGACGACGAGTTCCCACAACGAGCGCACGAGAAGCATTTTTGCGAGAGGGGGAGCAAGTTCAGTCATCCAGAAGAGGGATTGCACTATCTTCATTACCACGTCCATGGGATCAGGTTGCTGTATTCCTCAAAAGGTACATCACTTGTGAAGGTAGGTACCAAACTGTTTATAATTCCGACCTGCCTTTACTTTCTCATCTCCACCATGGCATTTTATTAAACATTCCATACTATTTGCTCCATGACTTGCGTCATATGGCGGCGTTTGTCCAAGCCGCTAAGCACCCATTTGTCTCCCTGACCCACCATGGTCTCATCAAATTAATAATTTCAAGAACCCTTTCTCAGCATAATATAACTTGGGAACAATTCATAGTCCGAGCTCAGGAACCAGCTCTCTTGTTGGGTGTCCAGATAGAACAGGAACAGGTTCAACCACAGCAGGAGGACCGGAGTTCCTCCAATATAGTTGGGGGGGATGAAACTATATCAAAAGAAGCGCAACCAGAGGCATAGGCAGAGAAATTGGAGGAGAGTATACATAAAAACCTTGTGGAGAACATAGATAATAGGACAGCTCTGCCAGCAGAAGGTGAAACTAGAGCAGCACCAAGTGCTGCGACAGTTGAACCTGAAGATGACAGAGCTGGGGCAATTAAAGAAAATATCGAGCCAGTAACTATTGAATCCTCATCTGAATGGGAAGGAGGAACCTTAATTGTGGAAGAATAGCCTGAGGAGCAAGAAAATATTCCTTCGACCTCGGCTGTGAAACCCGACATCCCAGCTCCACAAAAGAAAACACCACAAAGGAGAAAGAAAATATCAATTTATGAACTTAACATAACTTCACCTATCAGAAGGAAAAGAACTAAAATAGCTGCAACAACAGAGGCAGCCAGAAAAATATGGGCAACCCTAGAAGCAGAGGTTGAGTTCCCAATCCTTGCACCGAGGCCAAAGGATGCTCCACAAAGGCCAGTTGAGGAAGAACCTAGCATTGAAGGACTTGTAGAAGAAAACACATTATTAAAGGAGGAAGTCCAAGTACTTCGAAGGGAAGTGGAGACATGGAAGAAAACCTGCAGAAAACAAGGTGAGAGGAAAATGTATACATTGGTGGAGGCTGCAGACCAGTTGGAGGGATCGAACTCTACCGAGCCTGGCAAGGAAGATAAGTGTGTGATCTGCCCTACCTGTGGGGAAATCTTCAAAGAGACAGGCCACAAGATTATAATGCGCACCTGCACAGTACCACAGTCAGCACCCACAACAGAGGAAAATGCAGAAAAAGAAGATGCTGCCACACAAGAACCAGCATCTTTAAACATCCTAGTTAAAGTTGCCACTAATTCTGTGGCGGAGGGGAAAAAGGATGAAATCATGCATGATGTCGGGGACAAAGATTGCACTATAACCCTAGAATGCTCCCAGGACATAGAGATTGTAGAAGCCGAGCCACAAGGGCGGGGCATTGATAAACTTGAACAGGGGGCTGCAACAAAAGAACCAGCAAACCTGAATATACTTGTCCAGTCGGTTGAACAAGTGGGAGAAGAACCTGGGATGGAGGACACTCTGGAACTGAATGAAGAGCTTTGCACTGTAACCCCAGAATGTTCCCATGATGCAGAGCTCATAGAAGAAGAATTGCAACAGCAGGAGGATGAAGAGGTAAGCAAGGATGTTGTTACACAAGAACCAACATCCTTGGGAGTTGCAGCAGGGATTCCTGAAATTCAATTAGAAGAAAACCCCAGGATGGATATCATACCCGATACACAGTGGAACGAGGATGAACAAGCCTCAGGTGACACTGAGATCCTGGAGGAAGAGCTGCACGAAGGGGAATATATTCAATCTCAGAGGCAGGAGAACAAAGAAGACACTGTTACACAAGAACCAGTGTCTCTAAGAGCAATGAATGTATCTGCTGAAGAGAACCCAGGGGATGTTGCTATTACACAAGAATTAATGCAGGTTGACCAGGAGGAAGACACTGTCACACAAGAACCAGTGTCTCAAAAATCCATAGATGCAGCTGTTGATGTTGCTGTTACACAAGAAATGCAGGTTGACTAGGAGGAAGACACTGTCACACAAGAACCAGTGTCTCAAAAAGCCATGGATGCAGCTGTTGATGTTGCTGTTACACAAGAACCAGCAACACAAGAAATGCAGGTTGACCAGGAGGAAGACACTGTCACATAAGAACCAGTGTCTCTGAAGGCAATGAATGCAGCTACTGAGGAAAATCCAGGGGATGTTGCTGCTACACAAGAACCAGCAACTCTTGAACCAAATCCAGAAATGCAGGTTGAGGAAGAAGGAGACACTATCACACAAGAACCAGTGTCCTCACAAGCCCTGAATGCAGCTGCTGAGGAGAATCCAGGGGATGTTGCTGTTACAGAAGAACCAGCAACTCTCATAGTAAATTTGGATATGCTGGAGGACACTGCCCCACAAGATCCAGTGCTTCTACCTTTTAGAAATTTCATTAATTTGGACTCAGCACAAGAAGGGCATTATAAAAAGGAAATTTTAAACCTCACAACAGAAGTCTAATCCCTGAAGTTGGAAGTGACCAAATGGAAAAGCCAGTTGGAGGAGCACCAGACAAGTATGATTGCTTTGAGTGAGCATAGAAAAATCATTAAAGCACTGGAAGAGAGGTGGGCTGAAGAAGGTATGGCCCACAGAATTAGGGAAGAAGAGCTGCAGAGCAAGTTGAAAGAATTGAAAAAGTTTCAATCTATGCAGCGAGAAAAAGAACAGATGTACACACTCTCTCAAGAACTCATGGGCACCAGGAAACCCTCTTCCTCTTATCCAGTGTTCCTATTTGAGCAATTCGTCTGGTTTAAATTGAAGGCTGTACAGGAGGGGAGATCGTTCGAAATCACAACCTCAGCAAAGTTCTTGGAAACATTCTTTGGAAGCAATTTTGAGGAGCAGAACCTGCTGTGTGAATTAAACCTGCATGAAATGGCTTGCCCCCTGGACCGCCACTCAAACCCTGTTCCATTCGCAGCGGATGTTCAGCTCAGAGCCTTTGCCTCTTTTGTGAGTAATCACGTTCAGTGGGAAAGGTCTTTTTAGACCTTTTCCCATAATGAAGGCCACACTAACTTATGGATTCGAAGTGAACCCCAGAATCCTGGCATTCTTTTGGCACAGTACAGAAGTTTTCTTTCAAGACCACCCCAGGCACAGCATATCATGAGACTGCAAGAAGAAGTGATCTCCACCTGCACCAATTATATTT
Organism: Pseudotsuga menziesii; assembly: GCA_001517045.1. Lineage (NCBI taxonomy): Eukaryota > Viridiplantae > Streptophyta > Pinopsida > Pinales > Pinaceae > Pseudotsuga > Pseudotsuga menziesii. Next base: position 217,863 of record LPNX011141689.1, on the reverse strand, counting down.
CTAGACATCAGCAGGTGGCATTGGAAGGGAGTAAACATAGAGGGCAGGCTGCCTCCTCTGCACTTAGAGGCCGGGATCCTTACTGTTTCGAAAATTGCAAGCAGGCACTTTCCAGAGTCAAGGGATATGTGGGAAGCATGAGGGAGTGTGGAGTTGATTGGTTGGGATTGAAATTCAAATTTCCCCTCATTTGGTGGCCAACAAAACCGTATAATATAGATTTTTCCTTGACTAGGGAAAAGGAGCAGCGGTGCTGGAAGTATTGGGTTACTCATAGAGGCTTTTTAAAGGAAAATGAGGTACCTGAGTTTCCCTACAACTTCTCCTCCCTCCATGAACACAGCTCAGTACAAGACTCAGACTCCGAATGATGCAGGTTGTTGCATGAGGACATGCAACAGGATAGTTGGGGGGAGATGTTGAGCCTAGGAATTACCCCTTTTTGACCATCTTCAATCACCTTTTCTTCCCCTGTCTTACATCATTTAGCATGCTAATCAGACCTGTTGTCCTTACTTTCATCCCCAAACTACCAAGGTATGACTGATCATTGCTTTATCTTATTAATGCTTATGATTGTGATAATTAAAGCTGTGTATCTCTCAAATGTGCTAACATGTTATGATTTATGAAGGCAGTTTGAGATAAGTGGACTGCAGGTGGATGAGGGCTGGACAAATATCAAAGAAAGGGATATTCGCTGCTTAAAAGGACCCTCATCCCCCGATCATCAATAAAGGCACGTGGTTTTAATGTAATATCCTAGACCGAGCTGTGACAGTGCAGCTGTAACAGAACGCGCTACATTGCTGCTCGAATATAATCGTGATCTGAAGAGATCGCTACTCCTGGGCAAGTCAACAGCCTTCCCGCATTTTCCATGTCATTATCATACCACGTTTTGTAACAGCTAGTATATTTAGGGCGCCTGAAGATCAGAGATCTTCATGGCTTCCCTTTAATAGGATCGAAGGTTATGATTTGCATGTATAAATAGGAGGAGCTGTTTCGACCCAGCGGGTTGGCAGATAGATAATTCATCCATTGTATTGACAGCGGAAGCAACCTGTAATCATTATTTCTTTTAATACAAGGAGTTACCTCTGATTTAAGGGAGCTGTACATTGTTCATCCAGCGTCTCTGTGTGAAGGTTGGGCCCGCCTTCCGCAGAGATTGCTGAGTTAAAGTAGGATTTCTGAATTCATGGTTGTGTAATGCTTTGTTGATCATATTTCCTTTGTACGCAGCAGTAGTAGTGTGGATTTACAGTATAATTGGGATCCCATTTTCTTAAAGATTGGTAATTGGCACAGAGTGACAGTCGATTGAATAGATAACTTCCTTTATGCAAATTGAGTGGTAGTTGTACACAGCTTGGTTCATCCTGTAGTTTCAGTTGTTATCCTACGAGTCCTTGCAATTTATCTTTCCTGTTATGATTGCTGATTTTCATTCCTGCAAGTCAATTCCTTCGAATAGCTGAACTTAATCCTTTGCAATTGAATTTCTAGATTAATATTTAATTTATGTTTATGACTTTCAAGAGTGATTAGATTGAATGGGCAGTTCAATTGTTCTGAGTTGTGAATAGGATTTCCTTTTTATCTGCAATTGTTGTTTGCATCTTAGATCATTTTTCTGAATTACAGGTAATTGAATTTGTAGTATTTAGAAGATGAATAGGATTGCACAGATTCTTGGGATCAACATAGTTGTTAGAGAATAAGATTGTTCAATTACATTGATTTGGTGTTTAACGCATATACTGTGCATTTATCCTTTGAAATAAAAGACTTTCTCGGGTTGACAATAAATCTCGTATGCTCTGTGTGTGTTGATAATAATCTATCTGCATATAGGGTGCTCGACAAGAAGCCCCAACAATCATGGTGTTGAAACCTTCAACTCGGATTCCACTTTATACTGTCATAGACCCTTAAACAAGGCCAAAGGTGCTAAAATTAAGACTAAGTTAAGTTTAGGCACAATGGATACAAATACGTTACGGTTAGGCTAACTAACTATTCACTCAAATAATTAAAACTTTTAACTCTAGAGATTGAATTATAACTAAAGTTGCAACACTTAATTAATTATTTAATTACAATGGTAAAAATTGTAACAGATATGATTAAGGAATATTATTCATCATCCTTAGTGAGAATAAGGTCCTAAAACCCATTCATGCATTAAAAAATGTATTAACGTCAAAACCACAATTGTTAGAAAAAAAAAGAGTATTGTTGTTATAAGTTTTTCTGCAAACTAAGCTATTTTTTTCCATTGTTAAGTGTGTGCTATTGGTGAGGCTTAAAAGTAATAAAACCAAGCATCAAGACACATATGTAGGCTTTCACCTATATCCACACCACAACCAAAGCAAAACAAAAGGCACCAGCTGCAATCGCAACCCACAAAATCACCTCCTCATGGTTGTCCCTTACAACCATTTTTAACTAATATATTTTAGATTGTATGGATGCCTCCTTCCAACCATCAACCAATATTACATTCAAATTACATTCTTCAAACTCATATCTGCAAATAGAAGCAAATCCATGCATAGAACATTTCCAATCTAACAATTGGTGCACTCAACGTGGCACCAAGAAAACTACTAAACCAAAACGGGCATATCTTGGTCATCTAAAAAGATTTTTCAACGAAACGAAAGGTGATACTTACGGTAAATGTTGTTCCAAACACAATTTAATAGGTGCCACAAGACATAAATGAGCATAGATTAGTGAAGCAGAGCATATGCTTGCGCCCCTCCCAATATCATAGAGTCACAAATACAATTTTTGAAGAAGAGAAAGAAGTTTAGAATGAATAGCTTCATGAGTTCGAATCCTACGGATTTCATTCTTCCTATAACCAGAGTATGAAATACAATAATCAAGAACATAGATAAATCAACTCCTCTTCCATTGCACATAATCATTATAATAATATGCTAAAACATAAATAGAATTATATGAGAAATACTTATCTCAAGATATGACCAATTCACTACAGCAAGACAACTTTCCTCCTAGTCGTAGACACAATCAATCCTTCCTCGCTTGAACAGGTCCACCCCGAGCTGAGACCATGGATCCATGGGTATAATTTCACTTAGTCTATCAACTCTTGAAACTACCTTTTCTGAGAACCACAATGCTTCCCACTACTACTTTCATGTTCGTCTCCATTGCCTATGGGACATGAAATAGCTCGTTGTTCCCATTTCCTAGCTTCTTGGGCAAGAACCTAGACTAGTAGAGTGATAGAATGGAAGTAAATGGAAACAACTATACTAACTCCTAAGTCTCACTATACTCTCAATACTACCAACGTTCCCAACATGGTTAGATAGCACAAGTCACATGGTCCAAAGCTCAATATTAGCTTCAACAAGGAGAGGGCATATGAATTTATAGTACAATGAGGCCAATTCTAACACAAGGGGATCAACTCGAATTAGAGAGGTAAGGTTTAAGCTTCATCATGGAGGCTTAACTTGAATCAGTGGAGTGGTGGCTTAGCTAAGAGATGAGGAGGAGTTACCAAAAAACAAAGAGTGGAGCCATGAAGAGCACATGGAGGCACACTAATGCATAAGGGGGGTTACAAAACATCGAGGGAGAAATAGGTGAGAGAATGCAAATAATAGGGTCATAAATATCGTGGAAGAACAACAAAAAAGGATCATCAATGCATAGTGTAAGAGTGGAAGCTAGAAAATAGCTTAAAACCCCTAAAAACTAGGGAAATGGTTCATAAATTACCACAAACATATAAATGTGAGGCAATCTCTTCCCAATGAGGGTGCCCTAGGAAAGAGGGGCCCACTAAGGTGTGCAAAAGATGCAATATTAACACCATATCCATAAATATCAAGAATAGGGTTTGTTGTACAAGGTTTCGGTGACCAACATTATTAATGTCACAAAGGTGTAAATATGAACTAGGATGGACAAACGTAAGCCAACAATAAGTTATAAGGTGTTAGGGATTTCCCCATCCCCTCTCACTTTGTGATATCCATGGTCTCCCATACTCTTTTAGTTTCCTTTGCTGAGCCAATTGTTTATTTAATAAATAGTAACAACATTCAAAGATATCAATGATGTCATTAATAACATTAATATTAATAATATTTCCAAATTCCAAAGTCACATTATCAAACAATGATCATAAGTCCTTAATCATATTAATCATGCAAAGCAGCATAAGTCCACAGCCATATAAAATAGCACAAGTCCATAATGCAAAAGAACATAAGTCACAAGAAAGATCATAAGTCTAGGGCTCAACAATTGGGGTATTATAGTGTCATGCAATAACAAAACAAAAAGTTTTATAAGCATCCCAAAAATGCAATGCATAGAAGTGAAGAGATATATGGCTCAATGTTTGTACAGTTCTATTCTTCTTAGAAGTGCTACAAAATTTATCACTACAACTATAAAGTTGTGAAGTAAACTTCGTAACTGCATAATCCTTGTGGAAAGAAGTTGTAAGACCTACTCACATTAATACTCTATGAAGGAGATAAGAAAAATGCTAAGGTCATTTACATGTGAGATGAGATTGTATACTTATGTGATTACATGGACAATTTATGCTCATTCATAACAAGGAATGATAACTAGCTTAGGGCAATGTATGCAAGGATGATTGTTGCTCGTTCCCAAAATTCCAATTGGCTTGAAAGTGTGCTGACTTGGTCAAGTTCAATGACTGCCTTACAAAGGGTGCAAGTTGTGACCTAGCCAACTCTAGTCATCCATGGTGTCTGTTGATGTATTTGTAACTTCGAAAGATATTTTGATGTATATTATCATTGTATGTTGTTGTACCCCCATTGGGGATGTGTTTACTCCTTGCAGTATGTTTTAATTGTGTCTAGACCTTGAGGTACAACCTCTATTGTAAGTCGAGGAAATATTCCCCAATGTAACATCATGTAATGTGTATTTGGAGTCTCTATGGGAGAATTCGGCCCTGTTAGGGAAGACATGTGGGCCCCAGTCTTATGTTTGGTCAGTGACTTGAAAGGGTATAAATAGGGAGGCACTCTCCCTCATTTATACACACCTCACACTTTCAAGTTCGCATGAGAGAGAGAGAGAGAGAGACAACAGAGGAGATATAGATAGTTGTTGAATACTTCTTATTACTACTTTTGATCATCTTACTATTTTGATGAAGTTTGTGGGAAACTCCTTTATGGTTTCCTTGGTGAAAATCTTGGTGTCTCATGTATCTTTTATATCTTATGCATCTTGTTGTACTTGTTATTCTTTCAAATAAAGATCCTAGACGAACTAATCAGATCTAAAGAAAAATTAACATGGTATCAGATCTTCTCTGAAAGGAGGCACTGTATGGCAGCGGAAACTAGGGATTCTTAGTTCAAGGTGTTCTCTCCACATATCATAAATAAAAGAGGGCTATGCTAAATTGCCTCATTATGCCACATCTTTTGGTGGAAGCACTTTCAAGATTGAAGAAGTTCCATTTTTTACCCTGTCACTACTGTCAGGAGGAACTAGGGCATCAAGTTTCGGAGGCTTCCCACCTCATTTTTCAAAAAGTGGCCTTACTGAGAAACTCGCCTCAAGGAGGCACATCTTTATGTCCAAACAAAATTCCCAAACTCCATGTTTGGAAAATTAGGGTTTCTCTAACAAACCCTACATCATCCAACTCCAGAACCTGGTCGGACACCTCAAATCGGTAAGATCTAAATCTTTGTTATTTCCATTTTAGGTTCTCATTTGAAAAGGTGACTTTGAGGAACCAGCTGGAGAATGTGAAGATACAGAACTCCAAGACTATACAGTCATACTTACAAGGGTTGCTCAAATCAAAGAACAACTTGAAGCGATTGAAGAGAATGTCGAAAAACGAGGAATTGTAATGACTACCTTGAATGGTATCCCTAGATCGTGGGACTCATTCATTCAAGGGATTTGTTCAAGAAGGAGGTTGATCTATTTCAACAGACTCCAAGAAGAGTGTGCACAAGAAGAAGCTCGACTCGTGACAAGAGAAGAGATGATGGGAGCAACTGAAGATCAAGCTCTCACAGCTCACACCGGGAAGAACTTCAAGAAAAAGGAGAAGGAGAATTTTCATCACAAGAAGGACAAGAAACCGAAGAAGACTAGAACATATATTTCAAATGTTTAATGCTACACTTTTGATAAAAAGGGACATTTTGAAAGAGATTGTCCCATCAGGAAAAGAGACACCGTGCTCATATTATCGAAGATGATGAACCAACAAACAAAAGATTCAGACTGGAGAAGGACGATTCGGATGAAGAGAATGTGCTAATATCGGTACTTACTGGCATTATCTAACACGGAAACAATGATTGGCTTGAGGATAGTGAGCTTCCAAACACATGACAGGATACAATGGATCATTCGTCATTATGTCTAAACATGAGTCACCTCACAAGGTGAAACTTGGGGATGATTACCAATACCCCATAAAAGGGAGTAGAGAAGCTTCATACAAGATTGACTCTGGGAAATATTTAAAGATGGAGGATGTGCTATGTGTTCGAAGATTGAAGAATAATCTTCTCTCCATCTCTGCACTAGATGCAAAGGGAATTAGGGTTGCATTTGACGATGGTCAAGTTCTAATGTGGCCCAGAAGAAAGACAATAGAGGATGCAACAATGATTAGAGAATAAGACATAGGCTTGTACAAGCTAAAGGGATGGCCTAAACAAGCATTGGATCATGAGTCAATTGAACCAAGAAAACCATGGCACAGAATTCTTGAACATGTGCACTACAGAGCACTGTCGATGGAAAGAAAAGCAGTCTCAAGATAGCCAAAGATCTAGGAAAAGCATGAAGGCATTTGCAAAGGATATGCACAAGGAAAGAATGCAAAAAATACATTTCCCAATAGTGAGAGAAAGGCTAAAGGAATACTGGAGATAGTACACTCAAATGTATGTAGACCCATGTCTTTTGTCTCATTAAGCAAGTATGTGTACTATTTTTCCTTTATAGATGATTTCTCACGTAAGACTTGGATATATTTCTTGAAATGGAAAAGTGAAGTTTTCAGCAGGTTCAAGGAATATAAATCCTTGCTCGAGAACCAGACTGATAGGAAGATCAATATTCTACAGTCAAATAATGGCAGGGAATACACATTGGAGGGTGCATCCATGGAGCTGGGTTACACTTTTTGGCAAGGCGCTTTCTGAAAAACCACAAAAACATACCTCAATCGAGTAATTTTTAAGCCCTTGATCGAGGTCATAAAACCTCAATCAAGGGTTTAACAAAACCTCAATCTAGGTTTTAAGAAAACCTCGATCTAGGTTTTAAGACCTCGATTTAGGTTTTTAAAATACCTCGATCTAGGTTTTAAGACCTCGATCTAGGTTTTAAAAAAACCTCGATCTAGGTTTTAAGACCTCGATCTAGGTTTTAAGAAAACCTCAATCGAGGTTTTAAGGCCGCAATCAAGGTCCTTGTGCAAAAAAAATTATAAAAAGAGGTTTAAATGGTAGCTCGATCGAGGGTTTAATAAAACCTTGATCGAGGGTTTAATAAAACCTCGATCGAGCTTATTTAAAAATCTCGATCGAGGGTTTAATAAAACCTCGATCGAGCTTATTTAAAAATCTCGATTGAGGGATGTTAATACCTCGATCGAGGGCCTGAAAAACAGAGAATTAGCCCTCTTACAGGAAAATCAATGTTTGTCTATGTCTTCTAGGGGTGTAAACCCTGCCATTCATGGCACATAACTGAGCGGAGTTCATACCGATAGATTCATCACTGAATCCTCTATCCATTGAGGTATCATGCATGCGTTTTGGAATTCATATGGGTTTTTTTTAATTAGTTCTAAAACTTACACTTAGAAAACTTCACAACAACTTCGAAGCAGCTCAAAAAAAAATACGCAGGATAAAAAATACACATCCAAAAATTTCTTAAAAATGCACAGCCCACACATCGACGTGTCCTCTTCAAAAGGGTATCTTTGCTTTTTCAATTTTTGAAAATAGTGAAAAAAAAAGTGGGATGGACACACGTGTATAAAATGATGGTGAAATTAGATGTGGTCACTTTCGAAAAATAATAAATAATTGTATATAGTGAAATAAATTAACAAACAAATATGCATACCATAGTGCATTTTGTGTAGATCATGCTCATATATTTTATTTTTTTAAATTATCAATGTAAGATTGAATTATTAGGGATGGACACGAGCCACTTATTAACTTCTTCAAATTTTTAAGGTCACACAGTTCATTAAATGTGAAATTTCACACATTAAATGACATCAGAATATTTTTTTTTAAATATCATTGGGAAGCCAACATAATATTCTACAATTTGTTTTTTTACTGCAAGTCAAAATTCACATGGCATTTATACGTTTTGAGGGATTCTATCTAACACATGAGTAAAAAAACAGGTTTTCATCGCCAAATTTGGCTAAAAAGTGTTACCCACCTTCATGGAATCACCCCGAAATCATTCAAGGAACTCTGCAAAGAATCCGAGATTAATAGGGAGTTGATCAATCCATACAATCCTCAATGGAATGGCGTTGTGGAACGAAAGAACTGAACCATCATGGAAGAAGCAAGAGCTATGTGACATGACCAAGATCTTCCTATGAACCTTTGGGCGGAGGCAGCAAGAACAATTGTGCATGTACAGAACCATACTCCTCACGAGTACTTGACAACAAGACTCCTGAAGAGGATTTCTCAGGAGAGAAACCAAAAGTCAGCCATCTGAGAATATTTGGTTGCCCAGTGTACATACATATCCCAAAGGAGAAAAGGACCAAGCTCGATTCTTTTGGGAGGAAGAGTATAATCGTAGGATACAATGATACATCAAAGGCCTGCCGAATATACTTCTCGGGATTCAAGAAGATCGATATGAGCAGAGATGTAACGTTTGATGAAGACTCGGCATACTTCAGATCCAAGAGGATAGCTATCCAAGAAGTCGAGAAACCTGAAAGAGACGATAGTCCGAGATATGGAAATTGGAGAAGCAATTACAGAAGACCCCAAACATCATGACATGACAAAACCACAAGATTTGGTAGAGACATTCCTTGAGAAAGACTCCCACAAGAGGAAACCAACATGGGCACGGGAGCTCATATGAGAACCTAAAAGGTATGTCAGTCCAGAAGGAATACATAGAGAGAGAAAGAGGGAAAATCCCTACAATAGCTATGTGGCCCTGCTGTGTGACATCATTGATGGAGAACCTTCCACCTATGAAGAGGCTTCAGAAAAGAAAGAATGGAAGGATGCTATGATTGAGGAATATCAGTCGATCATGAAGAATGATGTCTAGAAGATTGTTCCGAGATCAGAGAAGAAGTCTGTTGTGACTTCAAAGTGGATCTACAAGATCAAGCATGCTACATATGGCAGCATCAAGAAATATAAGGCAAGGTTCGTAGCACGAAGCTTCTCACATACAGAAGGCATAGACTACAAAGAGACATGTGCACTCGTGCTGAGGTACACTTCCATTAGGACCATACTTTCTTTGGCAGCAGTTATGAAATCGAAAATACACCAAATGGATGTCAAGACAGCTTTCTTGAATGGTGTAGTCGAGAAGGAAGTGTATGAGGAACAACCACTGGGATTCAAGACACGTGAAAGGAAGACCCATGTGTGCAAATTGAAGAAGGCCTTGTATGGATTGAAACAAACACCGAGGACATGGTACGGCAGGATGGATAGCTTCATGATGAGCTTGGGATTTACTAAGAGTCAAACATATTCCAACCTCTACTTCAAGGTGGAAAACGGAAGACAAGTGATACTCCTGCTATATGTCGATGACTTGTTTCTAACAGGAAAAGAGGATACTTGCTACAGAGTTCGAGATGAAGTACCTAGCTATGATGCACTACTTCTTAGGCATGGAGGTGTGGTAGAGTGCAGATGGAATCTTCCTTGGGCAAGGGATGTATGCAGTGGAGATTCTGAAGAGATTCAGAATGTTGAACTGCAAGGTGATAGCCACACCTATGGCATCTAACTTGAATCTTTTAAGTGATGCTTCATCTGAGCCAGTTGATGCCACGATGTATCGTCAGATGATTGGCTCATTGATGTATTTGACGAATACAAGACCAAACATATGCTTTGCAGTGAACACCCTGAGCCAGTTCCTGACGGATCTAAGACATGTTCACCTGATAGTTGAAGAGCATGTTCTGAGGTACCTAAAAGGTACAGTGGATTATGGGCTCAAATATGATACGAATCAAAAGATTAACCCACACTGTTATGTTGATTCAGGCTGGGTAGGTAGCGCCACTGACAGGGAGAGCACCTCAGGTTGTTGCTTCAGTTTGGGATTTGCATGATCTCTTGGTTCAGTAGGAAGAAATCATGTTTGGCATTGAGTACAACCGAGGTAGAGTATGTTTCCGCTTGCTCGGCTAGTTGCAAGGCAGTGTGGCTGCAAAAGCTACTGTCTGGCATATTTGATCTCCAGTTTGATATGACTTGTATCTTCTGCGACAATCAGAGTTGCGTGAAGTTGTCAAAAATCCTAGTGTTCCATGACAAGTCGAAGCACATCGAGATCAAGTTCCACTATATCAGGGATATGGTGCAGAGAGAAGCAGTGAAGCTCCAATACGTGGCAACAGAGGAGCAGATAGCCGATGTGTTTACCAAGCCTCTAGTGAGAGTGAAGTTCGAGTACTTCAGAGAAAGACTTGGTATGATCCAGATCGAGATCCCTCAAAAGAGGGAGTGACGAATTCTAGTATAGCTAGAGAGACAAGTTGTCTAAGCGTAGCATCCTGGCGAAGTTCGTAGGTTGCTCAGACGTAATCAGTATTGTAAGTTATCCTTGGATAATTCCTAGTGAATCTCGTAGGTTATCCTTGGATGTAACCATTCATGATGAGTTTCTATGCTAGAAATAGCTAATGCAAAATATCTCACATGGGAAATGAGACAGGTTGTCCGAGCGGGAAAAATCCTGGTGAAGCAGGATGCTCGGATGTAATCAGTCATGTAGGTTGTCCTCGGATGTAATCAGTCCTGGCGAAGCTTGCAGGTTATCCTTGGATGTAATCCTTCATGTGAAAGGTTATTTGAGTGTAAAATGAGACATGGTATGGTACATAGGTTACTCGAATGTAATAAGTCATGTGGGTTGTCTAAGTGTAAAAATGAGACCTAGTGTGGTACACATATTACTCGGATGTAATACGTCCCAAAGGTTGTCTGAACGTAAAAGATCATAAACACAGGTTGTTCGGATGTAATAAGTCCTTGAGGTTGACCAGGGAACGTACAAGGTCGTGATGTAGCAGGTTGTTTGGTCGTAATCCATCCTTACATATATATGTATTCCCATGTTGAGATGATAAGGTCATGAAGCACGAGAGGTGCACCTAGGTGTTTCTACTGATAGAACACAGGTTGACCATGCAAAGACGTAATGCACTAATGTGGTCATAGGCGATTCTCGCATAGTAGAAGTTGCAGGTTGTCTTAACGATGTGAAAATTATCATGGCTTACTACTATGGTGAAAGAACATAGGTGGTCTGCATCTAAAGCTTTGTTCCTTATTTTGTTTTGTGCAGGACAAAAGAGATGATTTGGATATGATGAGATGAAGGTAGGAGACGCAGGTTATTGCCATGGCAATGTAAAGAAGGTCCTAAACCGTTCATTCGAGATGGCTTGCTCGAGATGTGATGAAGACCTGGATGAGGACTAGACCTACACCCAGTTGAGAGAGGGTTGGCTCTGTAGAAACTTCCAATGACAGATAGTACCAATCGATGATCAATAATAAGAAGATGATGGCAACAACTATGATGATGACGGCAACATCTATGATGATGGCTCTATGACTCCGTGATGATGACTCTATGATGAATATATTAGCATTGTATGTTGTTGTACCCCCATTGGGGATGTGTTTACCCCTTGTGGGATGTCTTAATTGTGTCTAGACCTTGAGGTACAACCTTTGTTGTAAGTCGAGGCAATAGTCCCAATGTAACATCATGTAATGTGTATTTGGAGTCTCTCTGAAAGAAGTCGACCATGTTAGGGAAGACGTGGGCCACAAGCTTATGTTTGGTCAACGACTTGAAAGGGTATAAATAAGGAGGCGTTCTCCCTCATTTATACACACCTCACACTCTCAAGTTCGCATGACAAAGAGAGAGACAAAGGAGGAGAGATAGATAGTTGTTGAATACTTCTTATTACTACTTTTGATCATCTTACTATTTTGAGGAAGCTTGCAGGGTTTTCTCCTTTATGGTTTCCCCAGTGAAAAATTGTGTGTCTCATGCATCTTTTATATCTTATGCATCTTGTTGTGCTTGTTATTCTTTCAGATAAAGATCCTAGACTAACTAATCAGATCTAAAGAAAAACTAGCAGTGTCAAGTGTGGGCGTTCCCTCTCGATGATGATTTGGCCTTAATATGGCATTCTAACTTGTCAACCTGACATAGTGTTATCTGACTTCGATGCTCTATTGCAAATAATAAGATAAGATATGTATATCAATGTCCAACAAATGACTACAATAGTAGGCTAAAGGATCTAAAGTATAGTAATCAAAAAGTACAATGTGGGAGTGATAAAGCATCTCCTATAGAAGCAAGGAAGAAATAAATGTCGTTGAGTTCTCTAAGAAAAACATGTAAAGTAAAATATAATAGAACGCAATAAGGCAAGGTAAGATATAAGAGACATGGTGTAGGTTGAGAACCACCACCCTCAAAGCAAATGTGGCCAAAAATATATTTGAAGGAGATGTCAAAGTGTTTCAAAAGTGGTACCAAAGACAACAAGGAAGGTCGAATGACAATCTCCTCATCAAAATCATCAGTAATAGAGAAATCAATGGTGCATCCAAATGCATTTGAGTATCACCAAGGTTGACAGGGCATGGCAATATGACCCTATGGGGTTGGAGAGTGATGAAGCACCATTCTCCTAACATTTGAAGCCAAGGAGAAGAAGCTATGAGTGGATAACTAGCCACTCTAGATGTAGGGCATCTAACGATGAGGCAATCTAGATCCGGTATGGATCTGAGGTTGTCTTGATCTAGATTAAGACCATCTAGTATCTTGTTAGAGGGTGAGTGTTGCACACCATGAGGTCCTCAAGGTCTAAAGTGGAAACTCCACAAGGGCCTCAAGGAGGCCGATATGGGGCCAAAGAGTTAAGGTCTTGAATAAAAGGTGACCAACAAATCTACGAGTAGATGTGGGTACACTCTCCTCGTGTTGCCCCTACCTGTCAAGACAACCTAGAAATAGGAGGCAATATGTCTGAAATGAAATATGCTAGATGACAAATGAAGAGTCTTATATTTGTGCTCAACAACCTCTCTGATGAAGAGAGCAAGACAAAGTTGATCATTGTAAATGAAGGACTTAGTTAAGGAACCCCCCTACCCCTATGAAAAGTGTCTTTACATAGATGAAATGTTAGCAATCTTAGTGTAACATTGGTCTTATGCAACTAGGGTGTCAAGTGAGTGCTTGAGCATAGATGATCTTTCATGGATGCAATAGATTTAAAATTGTCACACGGATCATTTTGGTACTAGTACAAAACGTGAACATCACTATGTTGGGTGCAAATTTTAAAAGTTACACCAGTTATATTATTTGCTTATAGTGTTCTTATCACAAACTAGAAAAGTTAGCAGCAATTTTTTACACACCTCCACTTTTAAGCCTTGAAAACCAATAATTTTTGTACGTATGTAAATTGTACATAATATGATTATACACAGAAGTCTTTGAGCATTAAAATTCATAACTAAAATAGTCATCATATTTATATTTAAATGTTCTCTTCTTTGTTCTTTTTTCAAATAGCTACATTATATATATATATATAACACTAATAATGTAATAGCTCAGGAAAGTTTTAGTTAAATTCTATTTTCATTTTTTTAAATAAACCAACTTGTAAAGTAGATTGGATTTTGGGAAAATTTAATACATGCAAATTATTACTATTTAAGAAAACTGGGAAAAAACACAGATTGTTGAAATTGAAAAAATATAACTAAATGGCTTAAGCATTGCTAGATTTTAGCATTTTAATATTTCCAAACAAATGAAAAGAAAACAGAAAAAACACTTTACAAAATTTCCCAGAATGTCATTTAAAACAAGGTTTTTTTTTAATGTTAATAAACTTCATTGCTTCAAAACAGTGTTAGATTTTAGCACCTTTAATGTTTGTTTCCAATAAATTGAAAAGGAAAAAAATACTTTTAACAATTGAAGAAAAAATACTTTTTCCTAACAAGGGAAAGAAAAAAAAAACTTTTCAAAATTTCCCGATATTAAATTTTAAAAGGGTCATTTCTTTTGTGTAAATAAACTTCATAACTCCAAAAGAGGGTTAACTTTTAATAAATTTTTATGTGTTTCCAAATACATTCATTTTGATTTTCCATTTTCAGGAACCTTATACAAGATTTTAATCATTCGAATTTTTACCTAATACTGTTTTAAACGTTTTAAATGTAAGCGTAGAATTATAAGATTTCACAATAAGATTTTATATCCAATCAAACAATGCAAGTATGTGATCACATGTTTAAAGCAGACAAATCTCTCTCTAAACAGAGGATTTTTTTCGCTAGTCATAGCATCTGAGGAGAGTCCAACACTGTTGCATCTCAAAGTGTACTCCAGTAGAGAAAAGAGCTTGTTACATGTTTTCTTGTAGTTCAGATTCATTGTCTGACTTAAACGATTTTGTATGGACACGAGTTCCTTTATGCACAATATTTTCTTTTTCTTAGCCTATAGAACCAGATTTCAGACAAATATAGAGAATAATCCACAACATGTTAAACATGCCGAGTGCCAATACATTTTTTGTAAACAATACTTTTTTTATTTCCAGAATCTTGTATTACAAGGACCACAGTGTTTACACTCATTTCTCGTAGTAAAAGTTACATAGAACTCTTATTTCGAGTAACATGGATATGCAAAGTTTTTATTGGAGATTAGAATCCCAACAGTCCTAGAAGTTGGACTGCAACCACACGCCCATTTGGCTTCCTGTAATGGCATTGTCATTTATGTTCTGCAATGGTCTTGCACCCTTTATAATGTTGGATCGCTGTAATTGGGTGTATCTGTGAGAACAGGATCAGATTCAGAAAGGGTGAGCACTCTTAAAATTACGTGTGCAAGGATTTGGCAACTTTCCTTTGAAAAGGAGACTGCCAGGATATGGGTGCTGCAGGTATGGATGGGGCTGAAGTGGAAATGGAAGAACCATTCAATTATATTGTTGCAGAACTCTGATTTCCAGTAGAGGGTGCTGTGACTCCAACACCCCCACAATGTTGAGATGAAGGTCTTACGATTCTCTTAAGATTATCTTCACCTCCCCACCACGAGTCATGAACCACCTCTTCCTCATCATTGGATTGTAATCAGAATCAACTCTACAACATTGCATAGTTGATTGTCAACTATTCCCAAAACTTTGTCTTGTCCACAACCCCACAACCTTGCACTTCAGCCTCGATCAGCTCCACAACCTTGCATTGTAGACTTCACCTGCACAACTTATGTTCTAGTAATTCTTGGCATAGCAATTTGACCTTGTGATCTTTAGGGTACTACAACATTAGAAAATGTAAACTTCCTTAACTCAAATCAGACAAAATGGGTGAATTTTTACAAGACTTGTTCCATTTTAATATATGTGGATGTGTTTAGTGAGTGAAAAAATAAGAATTTATTCATTAGAAAACCGATTCCAGTTGGAGGGCATTGTAATCCCCCCAGTTAGATGCAGTAAGACACTTGCAACAAAACAAGGAGAATTATCCCTCAGAAATGGCAAATGACTTATGCTTTGGAATAAACCACTCTAAATCGTCGTCGTGGTAATATAGAAGAAACAAGACCAACATTTACATTTTTTCATCTGTCATTCCACATAATTCAAATCGATGAAAATTAAGACACAGGAAAAGTGAAATAAATCACATGCAAATAAGTCAATAGTTAAGAACAAATTTCCAACCAATAGGTATCTCTCATTCAATAGTTAAGAACAAATTTCCAACCATGCCTGTGCCCAACTAGAGGACAGATCACAGAAGGACACCGGATACATTAGCAAGGGCCTTTTTGACAATCTTAATTTTATTAGCAATTAATGAAGCAGTCTCGGTAATGCCAATCTGAGTACCTGTGGGATCATGTTTGGTTAACTGTTGATGAACAAATAGTTCTAGCCCATTCCGTAAGTTCTCCAGCTCAGGAGGACTAGCAATGCGTGTGAAAATGTTCCAAATATCATTATCTGAATGCTGAGTGAATAAGGTTTCAAATAGTATACGAAAGTGCATCATAACTTTGGAGGTCAATATTGCAGAATCAGTGAAATCAACTGCTTTCAAGACGGCAAGAGATAGAGAAAATGACCCAATCAAATCAGCAAGGAACCGGGCAAGATTGGCCAATCTCCGCATTTCCATTGAATCAAGTTGCTTAAAATGGTCCCATAAGCAATACTACACGAGAGACAATTGAAAAGATCAATCTCTTCCAAAGAAGCAAACCACAAATAAATGTACAACTAAGTAAGGAACCATTTTAAACCACAGATTTGTAATTTTGTACGAATCTATTACCTAGGCCAACCAAGCAACTTAAGCACAACTACACATTAGAATGAAATAATATTATGCACTAGTGGGCATACCTGTAAGGTGAACTTATGGTTCTTATCATGGTGACAAAGCTTAGCTGCAAGAAGAGAGTAGTATTTATTAAATACCTTCTCTTGCAAGCAGCATTCCACAAGGACTCGCAAAATTTCTCTATCCTGCAGCCATGTCGTCATACCAATCAAATACTTTATTCAATGGTAAGTTCGAGATAAAAACCACATTTATTCAACCAAGCATTCTTACCCAAGTTTGAAACAGGAGAATTTGAATATCACTAAATCATAGTGTACCTAGATGGAAGAAGCAAGTATTCTAGAATTAGCAAAATATGCAAGTATGTGATACTAACTTGTTTGCCTGGTAAATTCAATCTAAGGATCTTCTCAAAGGCATCAAGGTAATCTTCCCCACTCATAATAATACAAAAAATGGCCCGGCGAGCTTCTGTATTCATCCTTTGTGCAGCTGCTAGATGGAGCATTTTTTGTGCCTCTGCGGCTTCTGCATCAATCACATCAGCAATCTCAGCCGTACTGTCTTTGCCAGTAGTCTCTATTTCTCCAGAATGCCACCACTGCCCTTTTTTGTTAGGATCTAATAGTTTATCCCATTTTATTCCATGAAGTTGAACCTCCTCCACTCTAAGCTGCAGTCGTGTTACAGTAATCTTTCAGTCCAACTTAACTTAAAGCCATTTCTATGAAAAAAAATAGTATCAAACAGTTCCAGATCTAATAAGATATATGCATGCACTGCGACAGGGTAAAACAAACCAACGAAGGAAAAAGAATATAAAGGGGCACCAGTCAGAAGAAGCACAACATGGGAGATTTCAGAAGATCATTTTATATTAATATGCAAAATACATCATACATTGAAATTAGCACAGCACACACCCCAAGGCTAGGTGAAGGCAAACTCAGAGAGCAAAGAACAATAACTATATCAATTACCATAAACAGTTAACCTACATGCAAAAGCATAGTCACAAAATATAGAAAAGACATGTTCAGCGACCCAAAAGCAGGTTACAAACAGACCATTTAGAAGTGCAGAAATGTCTCTGAAAACTTCAAAATGAGATTTGCAGATAAATATCTAAAGGTATCAGGTTATTAGAGAAGATGATCTCGTTGCTTTCTTGATTTATAATAATGCCTTTAAATTAGAATTTATTTTTTTCTAAAATAGAAGAACCTAACCACTGCCAGTGATGCTAACATTGAGGCAAACAGTTTGGAGAATACCTTGCTTGCAGCCGGAGGGTCCACATTACCAGAGTTCTCTATGAGGAAGGAGATCAAAGATAAGAAGAAACCACAGAAGGTAGCATATACTGATGAACAATCAAGTTCTGGTGAGACTTATAAGTTAGTTGAACAGTTTGAAAAGATATCTGGGTGTTTTGCAGCCAATTAGTAATAAAATGATTAGAATGGAAAGGAATTGGTCCCCCTGATTTTCATTTAATTGCGCTTTGCAGCAGATGAAATCTAACTTGCAGGATAGGGGGTAAAAAGGATGTTAATTTTCCAATTCCTTGTGTAGAGCTTGCAGTGCTCCTCAAAGGGAGGAGGGATGTACTGTTTTTTTAGCAGGGAAGCAACTGGGATGTTGGGAGTAGGGCGCAGGAGCAGGGAGCAGAAAGCAGAAAGCAGGAAGTGGAAAGCAAAATTTTCAAAAGCTTCCGTTTTGGGATGAAAGGAAGACCACACCACTAGTAGACACACCTAGAATATTTATCAATGGCTTGCTTTCCTTTAGTATTTGTCCACCCATCAGATACAATGGATACCCCATAGTTGGTCCAATCATTTGTAAACTATCCAAGAGTGCTATTGACTTTGGCTCTTTCCCTGTCAAGTCCAACAGTTCTAGCTTTGGCATACCCATGGCTCCTATATCCTTTAGGGGCACCATTATTGACTTGTATCATTTCATGTCAATAGGGTGAGCGAAGAACATTGAATGGTACACTATCATCCCATTCAGAAATGTGGTCTTTACATATCTGATGTATCCTCTGCCCCATCTCTACTACAATGGAAATGACTGCCATGCTAGAAGTATACCAGGCAACCGGTGCAAATGTCTCCTTATATTCAACTCCCTCTACTATGAGAACCCTCTCGCCACAAACCTCACTTTGTATTTATCCACATTTCCATCTGCCACATGCTTGATCTTAAAGATCCACTTCAAAGTTCAAACCAGTGTTATAAAAACCGGACCGGAACCGGCAAACCCTGCCAGTCCGACTGATTCCAGGGCCTCACCAGGTCAAATTGGCTTCTCAAACCAGAAATGACCGGTTTCGTATGGAACTGACCGGTTCTGACCGGTTCCATACAGAACCTGCTGGTTCTGACCGGTTTTACCGGTTCTGGTCCAGTTCTAACCGGTTTTGTACGAAGAGGTACAGCAACACTGAAGAATGCGTTTTTCTAAAAAAAATAAAAAGTCAAGAAGTTGGTTGAATTGGGAAGGTTCTAGATAACCCTAAACCCCTAAGAAAGCTTTAAAAGCAACCCCATCCCCTCTATTTCTCTCACGCTATTCATTTGAGTATTTTGAGTTAAGAATCATTCTGGACATTCTTGGGTAGTGTAGCAGCCTTGAAAGAGTATGTTCAGTACCTACAACAGTCTTGGTTAAATATATTATCATCAAAACAACAATAAAACACACCTAACAGCAGTTATCTACAACAATAAAAAGGGTTTGAACAACCCTAACAACAATTTTGAGTTAACTATGTAGTTAAAGGAAATTTTTGTGGGCATATTCCAAGGTGACAACCTGTTATGGCATCCTTGAAACAACCCTTTCAGCAACAACAGTTTCCTCAGCTTGTTAGACATAGGTTTCAAGTGAAATATCAAATATATTCAGTATCGCACCTAGCAAAATACATACAAGAGCCCTTTTTCTGGTAGATCTAGACTCTATAAGCCATCTAGAGCATGTTTGTTGATGTATTTTGATTTAGACATGGATTGAACTCGATGCTATTTTGGTTCTATGCACTCTTATTTGGTGTATACAAGAGAAACTTCTCATATTTGTGTATAATGGTTTGAATTCACATGGATGCACGTGAATATAGATATAATTTTTCAAAAATTGAATATTTTATGTATTTTTGGTGGACTGGTTTTGTTATCCGGTTTTTTTTCCAGTTTTAGTCCAGTTTCATTTCTCAGGGTCAGTTGGTTCGACCACCAGTCCGGTTCTAATAACTATGCTTCAAACTAACCGTAGATTGCCCCTCTGGTCTCGGCATTATATCCCATACATGATTTCTTCATGATGGAGGCATAGTCCTCCACCATGACGTCTCGCCATACCTGTCGTTCTGAGGCCTTCTCAGAGTTGGAGGGCTCTAAATCAATGATGTCACACAAAAGTGCCATATAACTAGAATATTTGTGGTGCCTTTCTCTCCCTAAAAATCCTTCTAGGAGCCTCCACATGCTCTTGAGCATCTTGTAAGGTCTGTCGAAGCCATCTTGGCTTCTCCTTCCCTGGAGTGGCAGTGACATCATGTGTGGAAGGAGCCTTATGATCCACCTCCTAATATGAAGACTGAGGACCTATAAAGTGTGATATAGATCTCTCCTCAACCTTCGAAGCCTCCCATTCTTTTGTCTCTGCTGGAGGTGAATCATGTAACCTCATGAAGGCCCTATCCTCCTTGAACTTCACATCTCGCCTCACAATTGTTTTCCTCAATGCAGGAATATAGATCTGATAGGCCTTAGAAGTCTCATTGTACCAAACAAATATGTCTTTCTCAGCAATGGGCTCCAGCTTCGTCCTCTTCTTTGAAGGGACATGAGAACATGTAAGGCACCCAAAAATGCGAAAGTGCCCAATCTCTGGCTTCTTTCCAATGAAGGCCTCCTCGATTGTCTTGTTCCCCAACACCTTATGACGACTCATGTTCTGAGTGTAGACTGTTGTATTGCATGCCTCTGCCCAAAGGAACATGATAGATCCTGGTCATGTAGCATAGCCTTCGCAACCTCGATGATGGACCTATTACCTCCTTTCTACGACCTCATTCTATTGTGGGTTGTATGGAACTGTCAACTCTCTCTTGATTCTTGCCTGTCTACAGAAGCTCTTGAAATCATTGGAGGTATACTTGCCCCCATTGTCAAATCTCAATCCCTTAATCTTCCTTCTTGTCTAATTCTCCATGTTGTCTGTCGAATGCACACCGTTAGCAGAAATCTTTTGGGCTGTTGTTTCCCTGAGCGGGAAAGGTGTGGCCTTGGGGACAAGCAATGTGTCAGGTACTGTCACTTGAATCCCAGCTCCCCCGTTTAGGCTAACTCCTAATAAAGCCAAGGGGGGTAGTCCCTAACAAAGAGTTTTCTATGGCTCTATGTTTTTAAGTGTTTTTGGTGTTGTGATGTGGATGGGTGTTGTTTAGGAGTTTTTTGAGATACAATAAAATACGCAATCCATGTTGCAATTACGAAACACAAATATCAAGATGAAACAATATATGACGACTTGGAATTTAAATAAGCATCCACAATATAATGACTTTAAGAATTAAAGGACAAATGGTCCAAATCAAGGTAATACATGTAAGTTTTGAAGACCAATGCCAAATGGAGTCAATGAGCACTTGGGATGCTGCAAATACAAGTCTCGATATAATATTTGTGTGATTGTTTTGAAATTGTTCTTGGTTGATTTTATAGTATTTTAAGTAATCTTGTTTTTAGGTGTCTATGGAAATCTAACCGAAAATACTTTCAGTGGCTTCGTTCGAAGACCTGTCGGTGTCGGTCTGGCTCACAAGCTGGGTGTTTAGAGAATTTAACCAGCAAGTGTCCAAATTGAGCAATCCGACGTCCCCACTTGGAATTTGCCCACTACCTGAGTATTTATCGAATCAACATCGGTTCGTTGATTATGGGGTTGAAAGTTATATTACGTTGAATCTTGCCTGATTAATCAGTCCAATACCGTTTCTGGGTGTACTCCATTTTTTTAGGCTGGTCAGAGCATACTCCGGCAAGGAAACAACGAATAAATTCAAATTTTATTAAAGGGGAGTGATGAGTTGCGAATTTTAATTAAAGCACACAGATTAACCTCTCCGATAGAGAGTGCTCTTGACTTGTCTTATGACAGAGGTTCAAGAGACTTTAACTTATCTATATGCTAAAATGCAGTAAAAGTGCAATGCTTATGCTCTCCGACAGAGAGTGCTCTTGACTCGTCTTATCACAAGTTCAAGAGTCTTTGGTTCCTTTTAAAGATAGATAAAGCATACACAACGAACACAAGTGATGGCTCAAATAATAATAACAAATGCAAAAAATGAAACTAGCAATTAGTGGAAAGTAAGTCTAAGCTAGCAATTAGTGTTCTAAAGCAAAATGAAAAGCTTATCTAAGTACTAAAAATGAAACTAAGCTAAAGAACACACCAAGACACTCTTCCCCAAATGGGGAAGAAACACAAACTATGGGAGGCTTTATCCCACTTAGCCTTATTTCATTAATATTTTACAAGATAAGAGAATTTAACCCATGAAAATGAAGAAAGTGGCTAAGCAAGAGAACTTGAAGCCTTATTATGACTTGTACAAAGGATAAAGGTTTTTTGGATTCAGATCCTTGTCTTTTGGATCTAGCTTTGCGTGATATTTTCTTGCTTGATTTTGGTCTTGGTTCACCTGTAAGTATTGTTCACCTGTAAGTAAGAGCTTTAAACAACAGCTAGTGAGAGTGTTAGGAAACCAAATTTCAACTTATGATTCGAAAAGATGAAAGTGAATGAGATAATAAGTGCCCAATGAGATAAATAAGGGCCCAAAACAGGAAAACAATACCAAAAATCAGACCTTGGAAATGAGAGGAAAAGCTCGCCTTCTCTGACGCAAAATGCACGTTTTTCAATGAAATGACTATAAATTTTTTGAGAAATAAAATTTTAAAGATTTTTTGAATGTTTTAGGTTAATTTCCAGAACTAAAAAATTGCAAAAAATTGCAAAAAATCAGTCAAAAATCAGCAAGCTTAAAATGGCACACTTTTCGAGAAAATGATGAAAAAATTAAAAAATAATTTTTTTTGAAAAATTTTCCAATTTTTAGGCTAATTTCCAGAATTGGAAAATAGCAGAAAAATAGCAGAAAAATGTCAAAAAATCAGCAAAATACAGCAAGCTTAAATTTGCACGCTTTTCGAGAAAAAAGTACAAAAACTTGAAAAATAAAAAAATTTCTAAAATTTTCTAAAAAAATCTGGTTTTTAAACGAATTTCCAAAATTGAAAATTAATGAAAAACATAGAAAAACCAGCAAGCCTAAAAGTGGAAAATTTGCACGTTTTTCGATAAAATTAGTGCACATTTTCCAAGACAAAAAAAGAAGTCAAAAAATTGACTTTCAAGCACTAGTCTTGAAATTTCCAGCTAGCTGAAAATACACAAGAAATAGTGGAGAAAGAGAAATGGCATGCAAAACATTGCGGAAATTGGAAACAAATCCCAAAGTACTTCTCAAGACAAAGGCTTGGCAAAAAGAATGATGGTCTTGGGCAAAAAACTTAAGAGATATTTGACACTAAAAAAAAGGAAAATGAAAGAGTAACAAGCCGAGTAAAAGGAAATAATAGATTTACAAGTTTGTAATGAAGCTAGGATCTTAGATCTAGTAAAACTTAAAGATTGAAAATAGTAGATCTACACCCAAGTAAATAGATCAAAGTGTGAAACTTTGATCTACTTAGCCAATCATAATGCAAGATCTAGAGATATCCACCCAAGGACACAACTGACATCGTCCCACACACATCTAAATGCATCATATCTAAGATCCCCTTAGACCTGTTGTCACTGCTCAAAAATGCAATCATGGCATACTTGCCAAGTGTGCACCCTTTGCACACACTTTGATGCTCCACACTGAACTCTAGTAAAACTGTCACGATCTCCTTCAACACATTCAAAGCCTCCTATGCCATAACTCACACAAGTCACTACAACTGTTGTTTATCAATGCCTAAGTTTGTTGAGACATGAGCCTATATAGCCTACATGAGCCTATATAGCCTACCCTACCTGATCCCAATCACTTTAGCTTTCTTGGAACTGGATCCTCTAGGATGAATGAGCACCTTTCCATCTAAGAAATCAACTTCATATCCTCTATCGTTGAAATTGAAATCAGGTTCTTTTCCAACCCCGGAAAATATAGCACCTCCTTCACCTTCATTGGTTGTTGAAACTCGCTCAAAAACGAGATTGTTCCTCGACCAACTGCTTTGACCTTGGAATCATTACCAAGCTCGATATCAAGATCTAAATCACTATCTAATAGATCTGTGAAGTGTTCTCATACTCTCGTCATATGACTAGGAACACCACTATCAATGTACCACACATTGGTGCATACTGAACTCAAAGAGAGGCATGCCATTAATGTGAACTCTTTCTCAAACTTGGTGCAAAACTCATCCACCTCTTTTGAAGTTGCAACCTATGATTTCCCCTTCTTCTTGTTTGGACACTAACCAGCATAGTGCCATGTTTTGTGACATGCAAAGCATTTGACTTAGCTCATGCCTTTCTTCTTCTCACCCTTTGAGGTAGACTCACCTCTGGAGCCTTTTGTTTCCCTTCCTTTTCTTTTCCCTGTAAGTGCAACATCCTCTTCATCTTCACCCTATTGTTTCCTTGCATGGTTAGATACCATTCTCATCTCCCCCTGTGTGAAATCATCTCATAATCATTCCTAGTTGGGAAGATTCTCTCTAGCAATAATTCCATGGACAAAAACATCCCATGGTTTAGAAAAACCTTTCAAGGCTATTCTAACCAATTCTAGATCCTCGACTTTCTCTCCAACAGCAACCAATTCATCACGGAATTGTGTGATTTTAGTAAGATAAGATGTAACTATATCAGATTTGGTCCTCTTTGTGCTTTGAAGCTTCTCTCTTAACACCATTTTCCTATTTTGGTTGCTACTTTGATAAAGTTTCGTCAAGGATTCCCTCGTCTCATAGGCATTATTTTTCCCAGTCACATGAGGGATATCAATTGTTAATATCTAGAGAGGACCCCTTTGGACCACTTCCTAAGGCTAGACACATCCTGCAAAAGAACCTGTCCAAGCTACAGAACTCAACAATCCTCTACCTGCAATCAATTGTTAATGGTTCTTGAATAGTTTGGCAGATGTTTGAGTTAGCATAATTTTGGAATCTTTAAATGCTTTTGAGTTTTTCTAGCTCATCAATTATCTTTAACTCATGAACCATCATTCACCAACAATCTAAGTAATTTTCCCTATCTATTAACACTTAATTTTCTATACGGATTCCCTCATTGTAACTTCTCAAGTCACTAAAGTGAAGGGAAGTATTTTACTATTTTCTAATGTGACAGTTACATTACTTCCATAGTTGCACATAGCTACACCTTAGTGAGGCCCTTGCACTTTAGGGGTGCTACTTTTTGTGGCATATGTACTAAGAATTAATATCAACACAACATTGTGTTGTCGTCGGAATTGTTTTCCACAAGTGGCAATTTGTGTAAAACGGCTCTTAACGTGTCTTTTACGGTTTTTGTACCTTTTCCCGCAACATTTTATTGTCCCCTTCAAAGAATTGTGCAAAGATCAGGCTGCTTGTTGAGGCATATAGTTGCAAGATTGAATTTTGTATTAAACATATATAAGTCCCATTCAAACACATCTTATCCAGCTCCTACCTACTGCAATGTATCCAACCCTGATTTCCTTTGGTGTTCTCTTCCCCAGATTTGGGGCTATGCTAGTGATAGATAGACCACTGAAGAGAGGCTAGTGTATCCTTCTCGCTGGTTTGAACATGAGTACAGAATTATCAATTTCCTTAACTTCTGTATTGAGATTCAACGGAATGATCAATTACAGATACGCTCACTCATGTTAATGTTATCCCAAAGTCATTTACAGTTTTACATGTTCAAACTTTCGGCTGTACAAGCTAAAAGTGGTGAATCTGTTGTACTCATAGGAAGTTTCCAAACTGAATTTCGCTATTCCTAAGACAACCTTCCTCTCTACTTTCCTTTTAAAAAACTTTCATGAACTTCAGACTTCAAGATGATCTTTATTCCAAAGGAGCATGGCTAAACACATCAAGAATGTACACAAAACATCTTTTTCCAGAAAACAGGAAAAACAAAACCAGAATTACTTTAAATTAACACAATGCAAAATTGAAAAACTTGGGGTTGATAATAGGGGAAAAAACAATATAAAATAGAACGATTTCCAGAACATACAGAACATGTATTTTAGTAATAACAACTATTAGAGATGCTAAGTAAAAAGGTGGCTTGTATGAGCAAATCATATGACCGAAATATACGAGTCATGAATGATTTTCTTTGTGCCATCAAATATTTTTGCCACATGGATTTTAATGCTGCAAAATAGTAACATAAAAGCACTGAAAATCAAATTTTGGGTCCTCTATTAAAAATAAAAGCACCTTTTGTAGCCATTTCTTTAGGCGATTGTGAGGTGTAGACTCCTCTTTTGGCCGCTTCTTATTATTTTTGATCTCACAGATAATTTCTAGCATAAACTCCATCTGTCAAAAAATGCACAACAAAAACCTAGGACTAGTTAATTTCGCTTGTTCCAACAACCATACGGCGTTACTATGCAACTCAGCACCATACCCTTTTTCCACTGATTTTTGGCTTTCCATCTTGTGTCCCTGGAGGTTGAGTTTTCAACTTCTGCACCTGTTGTTGAACACCAACAACAAAATCTTTCATAGAAGCTGGATCATCACGCCTTAGGCCCATGCCACAACCTGCTCAAATCACCCAAAAACATTAGTGTCATATTTGACATGCACCAATTAGTTTCAGAAGTCATAACATTTAATATATATAAAAGAGAAAAGATATAAAAGAGAAAACATCAGTCAAAAAACTGCATACATTGTAAGATTGTCAATATTGTTGAAACATCCAATTCTTCCAAGCGTTGACTTAACAGAGTAAGAAGGTCATAAATTAAGTCACTGCAGACAACCCAGCCAAGCCACAGACAGCCATCAGCACTGTTAGAGGATAACTATATAATTTTTGTGAACTGGACTTATTTCAAACACTTTGCAACACTGTTCAAATTCCACTGAATATTGTCCAAATCTAGTAGAGTAATTTTGCATTAATTTACAAGGAATGTTTTTATGGTTTTGTGTTCAGCACTAATGAAACATAATTTGACTACCAAATGTGCACATAAAAAATATACATATGTATTTAATACTAAGAAATACACTCACGTCAACCCAGGAATATATTTGCAACTTTTTATTGCCTGTAACAGCAATACAAATAGGTGTTTAAAATCAGATTTCAAGTGTACCTTCAGAGCTGAGTTTGAATGTTTTTTACAGCTGCCAGTGTTCCACTTGATATCTACTATGAGTCTATGATTTATCAAATTTTATGTTTCAAATTTTCAATGTGAATGTTCATTGTTCAATGAATCATTGAATTTAGAATTATGAATCATGTTCATACTTTATAAAGAAATCTAAAATATGCATATGTATGAATTTAGAATCATGAATCATGATTCATGGAAATATGCATATGTATGAATTTAGAATTATGAATCATGGTTCATGAAAATATGCATATGTATGATGTAACTGCGACATGTTATATATATATATAGTACCCCCGACGTACCCAAGTATCCTGTTTCAAAAAGTGGTGTCGCTGTCCCCGTCCCCATACCCAAGTTTCCTGGCAACTTAGTAAAAATAAGATAAATGATTATGATTTACAATGTCATTTGACGGTGTGCTTATAGCATTGGCTAGTCACAATAATTGACAAGCCATGTCCCTTCATCAGGTCATGTCCTTTAGTTGGGATTTCTCACTTCATTTTATTATT
Source organism: Pseudotsuga menziesii (assembly GCA_001517045.1). Classification (NCBI taxonomy): domain Eukaryota; kingdom Viridiplantae; phylum Streptophyta; class Pinopsida; order Pinales; family Pinaceae; genus Pseudotsuga; species Pseudotsuga menziesii. Next base: position 190,189 of record LPNX011141689.1, on the reverse strand, counting down.
ATTATTATTTATTGATATTTAGTATTTATATATTTATGTCTGTTACGTATGACAAAAGTAATGGCACTAGAATTACATCAACACTAAGATATAGGATATCTAGAAGACGCCCTGAATTGCATATCTACACGTCTGACACATCAATATGTGGGTCCCACGTGTCTGACATGCTTTGGTTGTGCACCTTGTGCCATACATGCCACCCCCGTGTGTTCGACACATGATGCTAAAAACAGTGCACTAAAGAACATTTTAGGGGTTCAAAGTTGAAAGGAGCGTATCACGTAGAGCACCAAGGAGGCAAACACTGTGTAGAATAAATAATCTCTCAAGATACTTGGCATTAACTGTACATCTATGTTTCAGTCTTTATAATGTTTAAATTACACATATATTATATTTCAGTCATAATTTGTTTAAATTATATATAGATATAGATATAGATAATTACATATCCTATTTCAGGGGGTTTGCATACCCATGTCAGATACTCAAATCCCTGTATCCCAGTGGCATGTGACTTAGCATGAACAATATATTTTACCATTGAAGTTCTACTACAATTCAATAGAATATAGCCAATTATATAAATTTCCCAGAAAACTTGTAAATTAAAGGCTGAGGTTTCTCATCCAAGATATTAAAATTACCAAGATCAAAGATGACAATGATTCTGCCATAAACCTAACGTAGGATTTAGTATGCTGGTAACATTGCCATGCAGAATAGCACAAACTCAAATGAATGAAAAGCACCATACAGAATAAAAAGTAAAACACGAAATGTACAATCAAGAAGAATACTGGGTATCAACTTGTACAAATGGAAGAAGCTGATAAAAAATAGCACAAAACATTCTTCACAATTTCTACAAAAAGACGAGCATGGAAACTGGAATAAAAGCATTCAAATTTAGCATAAAGCAAACCTGGAACATAGTCCAAATGTGTAGAGATAAGCTAGCAGTAGTGTAAGATTTCTCAATGAAAGACCATCTCCTTTTCTGTATTCTTCCTGCATCATCAAATGAAAACATTACCTAATAGTTCAGAAGAAAAATATCTCTTGGTAACAGCTTGTTACTTTACCCATTAGGCAGACATGGCTACTAAATAATTTTGAAGTTGCTTCCATAACCATGGTATACTAACAATAACAAATAACTGAAAATCCCATTAAACTATCCATGGGTTTATTGCTGTCATCTGTTTTAAGTTTTTTTGGAACGCTTTCTAAAATGCAAAGAAAATAAACATTAGAAACTTAAACTAATTTAACAAATGCATCTAGTTAATCACTCTGTTATTGGTCCAATTTGTTGAATAACACTTAGTTTAACTTGAAAGCAAGTCTTCAATTCCTTCATATATGTTGAATTTTAACATGTGCATGACATTCTTAAAAATTGCAGACTGTAATAGAGATAGAACTTGAAAAGTAAACAGCAGTAAAACAAGTACAGTGGTCAACTAAGCATCACACAATTGAACACATGATTTTTCATGGGGAAACCTTTAAAGGACAAAAACCCCAAAGCTTTAGTAATTCATCCTCTAAATGAGATGACTGAGTTTGTACATGAGAGAAGAAAATTTGATCTCAGAATTCTGAGATGAATGTACAAAAAATTTCCAAAATCAAGGAAGCCCTAGCAGGCTTACTGCTGCCACCGTTTACTGTTGCCACATGGAGTGGGAGCTGCTGCTGAGTCCTGTAGCAGCCTTCTGCTGCTAACCCTATTCACCTGTAGCAGCCCTACTGCTGCTTCCCGTAACCAACAAACCTGCTGCCTGAAACCTGTTAACTGCTGCCCATGACCTGCTACCTGCTGCCCGTGATCTGTTAAGTGCTGCTGCTGCCAATGATGACCAGCAACAAGGGTTGGAGCAGCCAGTTGCTGCTGCCTGTGAAAACCAGTGAAGGTGGGAGCAGCCTTCTGCTGCTGCCCATGACCACCAGCGAGGGTATGGCAGCCTTCTGCTGTAGCAACCCGTGACCACCAGAGAGGGTATGGAAGCCATCTGCTGCTGCCCATAACCACCAGCAAGGGTATGGCAGCCTGCTGTAGCAGCCCTTGTCACCACCATGAACTGTAAGCTGTGAATGGAGAAGCCCTAGCAGGCTAGTCCACCACACTAGGACACGAGGAAGAACAAAAGAAAACTCAGTCACAAATTTTCCTTCCACAGCAGCGAAAGTGAAGATAATCCCAGTCACGAATTGCCTCAGTCAAAATGGAGCAGTCAAGTGATGAAGTTGTGTGTGTAAAAAAATGATTTGCAATTGTCCTTTATTTATAGTCCGTCAAACATTTGAGTTGGTCCCACATAATTAGGAGTTGACATTATGGTTTAATTCTTTTTTCACCTTTGACCTTTTGACTTTAATCTTTTGTGGTACAAGGGTCTTCTTGGTGTTTTGACTTGTGCCACTTGGTCTTTCTCTTGTTGGTCTCATGGACCAAGACTAGGGTTAGATGGTCCTCCAAGTATTTTTGTGATCATACCAAGTTGTTTTAAGGGTCCTTGTGGTTCATTCATGCCCACTCAAAGTACATCTTCATATATAAGGAGAATTACTAAATGCTTTATCTTGATCTCCTCGTGCCACCAAGATCAGGTGCTAGCTCTCTCAACCAACGGTAGCTAGTGCCTGGAGAAGGTTTCATAGCCCATAGATCAAGGAGAGGAGTGCATCACTTTCCCAGACCCAGTCTAGGACTTTTGATGATGACTTGGTAACTGACCAGGTGCCTCAGCCCCAGGTTGCATCAAATGACTTAATGTCAAATACTTGGTAACTGACCAAGCACCTCCATTCTCTCAGAGAATTGCCCTCGGCCCCAGGCTGAGTCCCTAGTCTCGGACTAGGTTAAATTCTTGGTAACTGACCAAGTGCCTCCATTCAGTAAATGGCCCTCAGCTCTAGGTTGAGACCCCCAATCCCAGACTGGGTCAATTTCCTAGTAACGGACCAAGTGCCTCCATTCTCCCAAAGAATGGCCCGCAACCCCAGGCTAAGTCCCCTAGTCCCAGACTGGTTCAAATTCTTGGTAAATGACCAGCTTCCTCCATTCAAAAAATGGTACTCAACCCTAGGCCGAGTCCCCCAGTCCCAGACTGGGTCAATTTCCTAGTAACTGACCAGGTGCCTCCATTTTCCCAAAGAATGGCTCTCGATGTTGCTTAGGAAAAATCAACAATATATTCTTGAGCCGAGTTCATGCTACTAGTCTCATTTGTGGCTCAAGAAAGATTGATAATTGTTATAGCCTATAGATGTTACCACTCATATTGTATGAGGTCTCAAACTCCTGATACTCATCAAGACGATTTTGATTTTAATCACACCCATTGTGATTTTCATCACATATAAGAGGCTTGCAGGATGGTAGTGATGGAGCACTTGACTGATGGAGGGGCATTGTTAGTGGTGTACACACTTTCCTCAATACTTCCCTTATGACATCCTCGACCATCCCCACCAGTGTGCATTGAAGCATCTAGAGGAGAGCTATTCTCTTGCGCATGGACTTGCTTATTCTTGTTGCTACACCACCAACACAACACACATACCAACTCTAGGGAAATTCCAAGTCTAGCTTCCCCCCCCCCCTCCAAACCTAGTGTACCATCGCTCAAGGTCGCTCAAGCAACCAATATTCTATAGGGAGTTTCTTCCCCACAACCTCAGATATTAGAAGAGCTAGTCTTCCTCGGTCTTGTACTCCCCTGAGATCATACAACCAAGCTTTCTCAACCCTGACCTCTATTGAAAGGACATCATCCGCAGATGCATTCGCCTCTTCACAATGATTGATGATCCTAATGAGGATCCAGCACCACATTCCCCTCATTCATCCTCCGCAACTAGCTCCAACTTTCGCGAACCTTGACATCCTCTCATTTGTTTAGCATTGAGATTTTATTGCACTTACATCTTCGGTATCTTCTTCTGGTTAGATATATATTTAGCTTTTAGCTAGACTTAGTTCTTTATCGTCTTGCTTTTAGTGTTGATTTAGAAGTTGTTTTCAGACTCCCACACATTTTGATAACACTAGATGTACCTTTTAGTCCAACTGACCTACTTTTGTCGTCATTTATTGGACATTAAAAAAATTATTTCATCTTATATTATCTAGGTTCTCTTTTCAATTCTTGGGAAATGACTTTAATCTCTTCTTGCGCTCATTTTGGTAAGTTGAATTTTCCATTCCATTGACCTATTTATAATCATATGTGAACATTAATATAATTTCATTTCCTTTCTAAAATATCACAATCATCCAGCTTCCAAGACAGAAGCCAAGTTACCTCAACCCCATCCTCAAAGAAGCATGCTTCTCTACAACCCTTTGCCAAGGGTCAACTCAACAATAGTGGAACCAATAAAGCTTTCACAGTGCGACACTTGTCACTATGATAGAAAAGAAGAGGAACTAGTGTTCCTACCACAAACCAATTTGGGCTTAATGAAGAATGACAAGTTCTCCATGCAAAGATCTCCAAGAAGGCTCAGCCTACTCATTGAACTAGATCATTAGTCCACGTTATACTAGATCTACATGATCTTAATGGCCATAACTACACCAATGGTGATGATGAATCCTTGCTTACCCAAAATAGTCAAATCAAGGATAGTTTCTTCTATCATTAAGGACAAAGGGAAACCAAAAGAATCTAGTGTCTCAGCAATTGGTATCAAACATGAGGTTGCAGACCACGCCTCACCCAAGTCATACCAACTTGGATGGGCCAAAGAATCCAAACAACCTATAATGATCACTTAGAAGCTAGGAAACAAGTCATGGCCCCAAAGCCCTACATGTCAATATCCTGCATGTCAGACACTGGACATGTTAGAAAATGAGTTGGGCACACATTTGACACACGCCAAATGCATGACACATGCCCTAGCAATGTGTCCACATGTCAAAACACCAACACATTGAGCACATATGGGAATCTGCACACATTGAAGAAGCGCAGGCTTAAGTAGTTCAGAGCTTAGACAATGGTGTTTATGCACTATAAGCTTTATCTTATTTACAAGTGGACCAAGAGGTTTAAAAGAGAGACAAATATGTGCGACATATTTCCTGATGACATGGATTTGGACAACAATGTTGAGTTGGAAATAGCCAACTTGGATCTTAATGAGCCAAAGCTAGACCTGTTCACTTTGGATGATGGTCATCTTCTTGAGGGGTCATCCTCCCACAACAACAGATGCAAATCTTGGATTGGATATAGAGGAGGTGTAGAAAGCAACGGCAAAGGTGGTGATCTTGATCATTCTGACATGGAGGAGGACAATTGAAAAGCTATGGCATTCTTCTATCTATGGTTCTAGTGCTACCTTATTTTGTATTTGCCACTAGCATTGCCACCTATAGTATCAATGATTCAATATCACTATAATACATTTTGATTTTGATGGCATCAAATTACTCAATGAGAAAACTGCAGTTTATGGTTCTAAATTCTAAACTTCTATAAATTTGATATGTATCAAATATTATAATTTATTATGTGATTGATCCCATTTGGCATTGGCATTGATGTAGTAGTAGTTGTATCAATATTTTGTAAATGTTCTACTTCCTAAAAAAAATGGATCTTTATGACCATATGTCTATCTTTATGTAATTTGCAATTATATATATATATATATATACATACCCCATTTTAGTGGTCGATGTATCGCATTCAAGATCTCGTATCTAGAAGTGTTGCATGTTCCATGTCCCATTGTCATGAAACTTAGCATGGAAGTGCTCCAATGTCGTTCTCATCATTCCCTTTCGTGACACAATTAAATGTGATGTAACTCCACTCAATTGTTATAACATGATTCTACGCAAGCCACATCATTTTGCTAGACGAGCACAATATGATGTATCAACTCTTATAAGCTTCATAAGAGCAGTAAGAGGTACAAATTCACTTCTACATCCCTTATTCAACCTATACTGATTGGCAGATAAGTCCTTAAGCAGGTCAACCTCATCAAGTTCATGGTACCGTGTGTTGTTCAAGGGTTTTCCTCTGCTTAAGACCATCCAGCACTCCATTCATATGATTCTTAGTTCTACCATGCAAAAGTATCTCGCATATTGTGCCTCGCCTATTCAAAGTACTAAAAAGAAAGACATCATAAACATGTTGGAAGACAACAAAGTCAGGCCTACCACATCACCATCTAGATCTCTTGATTTGGTGGTACAAAGGAGCGGCAATAGTGGAAACTTTGCACAGATTACCAAGCCCTTAACAAGGTCACCAATAGGAATTGCCACACAATCCATTGATTGAAGACCTTGATCATCTCAAGGGAGTCAAGTACTTCATGATGTTGGACCTTGCTTCAAACTATCACTGAATGGAGTCTAATGGTGTTTAGAAGACAGCCATCATGAGTCACGATAGAGTGTGGTCTTTATGAGTGGTCACTCAGACCTTCTGGCTTCACAAATATCCCTGCCAGTTTCATGAGAATCATGAATGACATCTTTTGGCCACATCTCAAGAAATTCATGGTGGTCGACTTGGATGACAGCTTGACTTCTAGAAGAACTTAGACAGAATATTTACAACTTGTCCAACAATATTGGGCATCCTCTACCAACACAAGTTGCAAGGTAAAATGAATAAATCATTCTGGACAAACATTTGCCAAATATCTGAGATTTGTGATTGATAAAACCAATGTTACCAAAACCAGAAAAAAACCAGACCCAAAAACTGGTCAACCAAAAAATAAATAAAATATCAAAAAAGGCATACATATATATATGGTCAAAAAATGGGAAAGATGGAAAATACACAGCCAAATTGGGCTACGACGCAGAAATGGAGAGAGATCACGATGGCACAGAGTGCATGTGGTGGAAAAAATTATCGAAACTCTCAAACCCACTTAAAACAATAATAACGCCCTGGTTGGCTTTGAACGACAAGCTGCAACATGGGAAGTTTTGTTAAAAACTTAAAAGAGGCTTTCAAGGGCCTGGAATTTGCTTGCTGTACAAAACAGACACAGAGACTGCCTGTAATACCCCCGGTTTTGACCCTAGTTGCATTAAAAGGTACATGATGTATATATTGTAATTAATCGTGGTGTGGAGCTAAAGGCAAAAGCCCCACCATCGATTTGGTTGTGTTATGTTTCAGCAATTGGGATCGTTGCCAATGGTATATCGTGCTATCCAGCACATAATAGTTTTGGCATCATGTAAATATGCACATTAATTAAAATGAACCTACAGCCAACTACGACAATGCAACGTTAATGAAAAGGGCATGTTTTCCTAAGGTTAAGGAGAGGGGGGATTGTCTAACCCGTGGGAGCCATTGGGAGATTGCCATGTGTCGACCACCCATTTAAAACTCCTGTTGTTAGTTGGGAGCAGTTATGACTGGGAAGTGGTGGGTGGCAGGACTGCCAGTCTTTGCCCCACGTACACTCCACCAGCAGGCTCGCTCTTCTCATGCGGAGGGCAGGGGGACGGTCACCACTCTCTCCACTCTTCCACTCGCGGTTTCGTCTTGTTCATCTCACGCAGGCAGTCGGGGGGTCTGCTCGGGAATTTTGGTTGATTGTAGCTTGTGCAAGTTTTCCCCTTTCACGCAGGGAGTATTGTTTTACCTCACACGAAGGTCGGGGGTGTGTTCTCCTGCGACGAGCTTGAAGAGCGGCCTAAGAGGCACGATTTCGGCAGTGTAAGTTTTCCCCTGCCGATTTGTGGCCTGCGTATGTGTTTTCCCCTGTCAATGCTAGGAGTTTGGCTTCTCTCCCATTTGCGGACTGTGTAATGCTGTCGTTGTTTCATTGTGAGATTGGGGCTGTTGTTCTTCCCCTGGTTTCGGGTTGCTGTGTGTGCAAGTATCCTTTGGGTTGCTGCTGAGTTGTTTTGGCCACGCTAGGGCCAAGAACAACTCTGAGTCGCCTTGCTTGGCTTGAGTTGCGTTCACCATTTTGGGTTGTCACCCTGTTTCCTTTGGTTTTCTCCACAGAGCTGTGAACTGATTGTTTTACTGCGGGTATGCAATGGTTGGTCTTCGGACTGTGTGGAGTGGGATTGAAGGCTAGGTATGCTTGAGAAACCTGGGTTTGGGAGCCACACAGATAGAGTTAGATGGCTAGCTTTCTTCTCCACAACCCTGGAAGAGCACTGGCAAGGGAAGTCAGGGCCTGAGGGACTGTGAAGCAGAGAAGGGACTGATTCCTGGTGTCGGGTGTGTGTGGGTGTCTTAGAAGTCGGGCTAGCTCTGTTGTAGGCGTCCTTAGCTTTTCCATGAGCGCACCAATTTAGCATTCACCCTTTCCTAGCTCCTTGACAGCCTGATAAATCCAACTGTGTTGACTTGGCTGTATTGTGTATCCTTGGCTATGTGTAAGCCTGCTTAGTCCCTTAATCCTTGGGGAATCATGCCCAACTCGAGGGTGGCAGTGTTGCTGAGAGATTGATGAACACGCTAGCCTATGGTTGGGTGGAACATTGCAGCGACGTAGCTGGTTGCGGGACGAGTTCTTACAAGATGAGTATTCTTGACCATTCTGTCTCTGCAGTTATATTTATTATTAATGAATAATGATGAACATGTTGATGCTCGAATGTATGTTTGCTTCCGCTGTATGTTGAGTAATTATGCATCATTGCATGTTTTCTGTTTTAAGCATTTTATTTCAGCATTATATGCATGTTCTTGTTCATGGGGCTAGTTGCCCGGACGTTTGATGGTTCGGTAGCGTCATCTTCATCGGTCAGAGGGTCGAGGACGTTACACTGCCTCTCATTTATTTTTGTCCTGTGCATATGCAGGAATCCTCTGGCAAAACACTATCGCCAAACTGGAATTCGCTTCCACAAATGGATCGGACACATCCTTAGACTCAGATTCAGGAGCTGGTGGAACAATGACAGGGTACGTACCCATGCAGCCCTTCCCGCTCTATTAGTTTACACAATTTGGGAAGCACAGAATAAGGTTGTTTTTTCAAGCATCTTGATGCCAATAGAGATAACAACAACGGTTCTACTGCAGAAATTAATGGAGCATCAAACAGATCCCAAACCCACAACTCAGAGAGTATTATCTACTCCAAAAATCAACAAAACCATCCCATGGGGTTTCTTTGACGGGGCCAACCAGGGGGGGGCGCCTTTAGGAGGTGCAGGTGGAGTGCTTTTTATCAATGACAAGGAAAAATCAGAATTTATGTTTGCACCAGGACAAGCCTCCAACAGCAAGGCGGAATTAGCAGCACTCTGGGCAGTGTTGAGGCTAGCTTTAGACAAAAAATTGAAGAACCTTCAGCTATGTGGAGAATCCAAAATGGTCATAGACTGGGCAAATGGGAAATTGCAGATCAAGGCTCCACACCTCCAACATCTTCTGAGAGTAATTAAAGAACAGAAAACAGCCTTTGAAACAATCTCCTTTACACACATATACTGGGAACTGAACACAGAAGTGGACAAGCTATCCAAAGTTGCACTAGCACTCCATCCTGGTTTAATGGAGGTAAGGGAGATTAAAGACGAACACACCGAAAACCACTTGGTTTGTTTATAAGTGTAAGATCAAAGTGCACAGAGCTCTCCAAACTATTTTTTTGTATGTGTTGGTAAGACCCAAATAGACGCTCATGAAAATGTATGTAAAGACAAAAAAAAATTGCAAGATAAGAGTAATGAAAAGGATGACAATTCTTCGGTTACTCTAGATTTCTATAATGTAAGTCCCTCAGGGACAGTTCATGATCACTCATTATTTAGAGCGATGGATATTCTCCTATTGGGGAAAAATATATATATATATATCCAAACCATGATACACAAATATGCAAAGTTTCTCATGTATATAGCAAGTAAAACTGCATATAACTGAAATAGCATAGAGTGCAATCCATATCTAACCCAAAATACATAAACAAAAAGGCTCTAAATGGCCTCTACAGCCTAAAAACTCCATGCTACAACAAATAATGACATATCATCAAAATCGTTACCTATATTGGGATCTTATTCATCAATAGCACCCTATGCCCCCCACCTCTAGGCTCTAGTCCTTGCCTCTACCTTGAATCTCAAAGTTGATCCTTCAAGGACATTAGTAAATAAGGTTAACTCAGGCATGTATTTTTGAGGTAAGTAAGGAGACAACTAACTCTCTATGTGACTTGAACATGGGCTTGCATGATCACAATACCTTCTAGGTTGATTATCCTATAAAAGGTTGTATGTTGCATTGATCAATGTAATCTGAGTTCACAAGTTTAAAATTCATCCATGAATTTACCTTGACCACATATCTTAGGTTGTGGTCTAAGCTAGATTGTGCTAATACGTTTGTGATCATGTATAAGGATGATATGATGTTGATAACATTGCATAATGCTTGTCGAAAATAATGATCTATGACCTCTGCATAAGGACAGATATAAAGAGGGAGGACCTTCTATCCCAACTTGTATTCACATATTGTCATGATATGTTGAATTTATGAGATTGATATGCTCTTGATCGCATCTAAATAGTTGTTGAATGATAAGACTATGCCTTTATGTGAAATGGACATTGATTGCTATTGAATATCGGACTGAATGACAAGTGATCTTGTTTTATGCTTAGAGTTAAAAGCAAAGTTTCAAAGGGATCTGAGTACTTAGGTACAAAGGGAGTAAGAAATTCCACAAAGTGCAGTATCAGTTATGCTAGATGTGCATCCTCCCTGGTGTCAGAACAAAGACAACAAAAGAGAATCTGCTACGCATTTATTACTTACTACAGTGGAACAACTAGTAAGTTCAAAGATTAAGAGGGAGCCAAATGTGCTCCTCAATCCCCAACAGAATGAGATTGCAAAGTAAAATTGTGATATCCCTTTGAAGAAAGTTTTTATAATCCTCCCCAGTGATATAGACATGGAAATAAGCTCAATCCATGAGTCATCTCTCTTGGATGATCAGAGGATGGAGGTCAAGGAGTCTTCATTGATCTCATTGAGAAATCTATTGAAAGGTTTCATGATTTGATATCTCAAATAAGCCATGTCACTGTTTTAGAAACCTCCATTTATGAGGAGGAAGCCAAACATTAGGTTTGGAAAATAATGTGCAAAAAGTGGTTCTCAGCTATCAAGGGAAGTCAGTTATAACTTCCAAGTGGATCTATAAAAGATCAAGCTTCTTGCTGACAATTAGAGATGTTTGGAGCTCTCAGAAAATCCTGTGCTCCATGACCGGTCGAAACACATCAAGAGGAAATATCACCATGTCTGGGACATGGTGCAATATGCTCTGTCAAGAAGACAGTTTACTGATGTGTTGACTAAGCTTCTGTCAAAGTCTAAGTACTTCCGAGACAAGCTTAGTGTTGCTGAGAATGCCTCTCTTGCTAAAGGGAGTGTTGATTTCAGAGCAGCATCAAGAGCCATTCTATGAGAGAATGGAGGCACCTGGTCAATTACCAAGAGTTTATCAACATAATTCAGTCTGGGACTGAAGCTTGGCCTATGGTTGAGAGCCATTCTTTAAGAATGGAGGCACTTGGTCACTTACCAAGATGTTTGCAACTGCGAGACCCATTCTCAGGGAGGATGGTACCCTAGTTAGTTAACTAGGGCAGAGTAAGACCCTAGAAAGTACCCTAAGGCCCCCAATAGTCTCCTGGGGTTCTTGGTCTAGCACCAAGCAAGTTGATGTCATGGCAAAGTCCCTAACATATGGTTCGGGCATCTATATGTCTCTAGGGTACTCTGGTTTGGGACCAGACAGTTTCTTGGACACGATGTCCAAGAAGATCCTGCAAGTTGGGGCAGAGACTTCGTGGTTTGGGACCAGGCAGATTCTTGGTCTGGGACCAAGCAGTTCCTACAAGAGCACTTTTGGTCATAACCAAGTGAATCTTGGTCAAGTTGACCAAGATGATGATGTGCAATGTCCTCTCTCCTAATCAGTTATTGCTAGGTTGTTTCTTAATGGACTGGCCACCCCTTGATGATGTCACTAGCACCTAACCCTTAGGACCAGTATTGAGGACCAGAGGATCACATCATCCAGTTTATATCTTCTCCATATACAGTGATGATAAAAATATATATGGAACACATGTGACAATATACCTTGAGAGAGAAAGATTTTAGTCCTTGGTCTTGTTGGTCCTTTGGGTAAAAGGGATTGTTTGTCCACCTTTATGGTTCACCTTGGTCTCGCGAGTATGAGGGTTGTCTTACTTTCCTATTATGACCCCTTTTGTTGACTTAAGGTCCATCCTTTTACTTGGTCCTAGCGCCCCTATTATGTGTACCTTTGGTAAGATGACTTTTATCTTATGGTTTTTATTTTTGGACCATTGGTACTTTATAGTTTTTTAATTTTGGACCATTGATACCCTATCCTAAGTCAACTTAACCTTATGCTTTTTATTTTTGGACCATTGGTACTTTATGGGTTTTATTTTTTGGACCATTGATAACCTATTCTAAGTCAACCTAATTGTATTTTATGTTTTATTGGTAAACACCCTAAAAGCTAGGGTTGAAGAAGGACCCTTCTAGATTTCCTTCCAAGTTATAAAAGCAAGTTTTATCCTTCATTGTGATTATCCAACAAGACGTATCTTAGCACTAATTTATCTGGGTTTGGCATCAAGGATTGTTTTACTGTTGCTAAGGTTCCGTTGTCTTCTTTTGGGTTTCCAGATCTGTGTTAAGGACTGTGGTGATCCTTCCTCACCAAACCGTGTATTTTCATTGCTGTCACGATTGTGTTTCTTTGGCAGCATGGTTGTGTTTATTCGTTGTGTCACGATTGTGTTTCTCTGCCAGCGTGACTGTGTTTATTCGTTAGGTCAAGACTGTGTTTCTCTGCCATCGTGACTGTGTTTATTCGTTGGGTCGTGACTGGTTTCTCTGCCAACATGACCGTGTTTCTTTGTTGTCGTGATTATGCACCTCTGTTGTCGCAACTGTGTATTTCTCTGCTGATGCGTGACTGAGTGTATCTTGCCAGCGTGACTGTGTTCCTCTGCTTAGCGTGACTGTGTGTCTTCTGTTGCGCGACTGTGTCTCTTGCCAGCATGAAGGTGTTCCTTTGCTCAGCGTGACTGTGTCTTCTGTTGTGTGACTGTGTATCTTGCCAGCGTGACTGTGTTCCTCTGCTGAGCGTGACTATGTGTCTTTTGCTGCGTGATTGTGTGTCTCTTGCCAGCATAATTGTGTTCCTCTGCCCACCATGACTGTGTGTCTTCTGCTTCGTGACTGTGTGCCTCTTACCAGCGTGACTGTGTGCTTGCCGACGTGACTGAGAGTCTCTGTTGGGTACAACTGTGTGCTAGCATGAATGTCTTCTCTGCTAGTGTGACTGTACTGGGCATGACTGTGTCTCTTTGCTACTGTGGTGCTAAAGCCTAAGTAAATGATTGAAGATTCTCTTCCTTTTGACTAAGAATCTGAGGTTTGTATCCTTACTGCTATAACCCTCTAAAGCTCTCTCTCTCAAGGTACGTCATTTGTTCATCTAGGTGACTTGTCCCTTCGGTGACAAGATCAGAACCTAAAAGTGTCCGAGTATAAGGCTGATCTAAAACAATCCTAGATTAGTATTGTTATTGTTCTTTACTGATATTATTTCCTATACATTATTATTGTTTTATCAGTTATAATATTGTTACTGTACATGGCATTTGGTAAATCATCTCAAGGACCAACTTTAACGCAGTGACCAATGGAGTGTTAAAGTTGAAAGAGATGAAAATTATGTTTGAAGTTATTGCAGCAGTACTGTTTTGGATCTAACCTTGTTGTTTTAGTTCTGTTTATGCATTAAAGTATAAAAGTTTAATTGCATATATCAAACCCTAACCTAACCCTAAACTTTAACACACACACACCCTACTAGGGCAAGATTTGGAAGGAGTGGCCTACTACCACCAACACCACAAATCTCAAATTTTTTATGTAGGCATAACTACCTACAAGAAATTCATTTTCCATTACTCCCATATTGCTCACCCACTAAATAAAGTCGGTGATCGGGACTCTTCATTGGATTCTTGGGAACAAGCATATTGGCAGTTAAAGGGTGCCCTTTTCTCTGCCCCGGTGGTTGCTCTCCCAGACTTGTAGCATAGTATCATAATTCGGGTGTATTGGGGTTTCGTGTACGGAAATTTTGGGTGTACGTAATTCATCAAATGTTCGCCTATGTATGGATATGGCCTTCCAGGACAACCGGCAAACATGTAATGTTTGAAAATCCATAATAATGAAGTTATAAACTGCTATAAATAATCTCCCGATGCTTTGAAACTTCAAATCATCATTCATTGACTTGTCAATCCGGAGAATCGAGATCGCAGTCCACAGTGCACACTCGCAATTCATCGCATTTAGCATATCTGTCATCAACCAAGCATTGAGCTATTGACTCTGGTTTTAAATTTCTGGGTTATGGAATTTTAATATTTATCACAGTTTATTTGAAATTACATGCTCAGATCTTAGTTAATTTAAAATTTTTATCCGGGATCCCTCAGGCTCTCAGGCTCAGCGAATCAAAGATTCAAAACACAGCCTGAAGAATCACAGATTTCGTTCAACTTCCAAGTTTCCGACTTCCATTCTGCTGCTGGTTCCGTTCCGGTCATTTTATTTCCGTTCCGTCATCTTTATTAAGTTTATTTTAATGTGTTGCAGAAATTCATTATGTTATGTTTCTGTTTGTTTGAATTTGATGTTTCAAATTTCACTTTATTTAAAGCCCTTTTATATAGTGTTCCACCAAGTTTCCGGGACGCGGGGGCGTGGGAGCGGGGAAACACACAATGGGGACGTGTAGAGACACCCCAAAATTTTGGGGTGTTTTGGGGGGGGGCAGGGGGGCGGCGAGGCGTCAAGGTCCCTAACATAGGGGGGTCGGTCTCTAAAATTATAAAATAAAAAGAAAAATAATAAAAATAGGAACCCCAACATATAAACATATCAATTCTTCATCCCATCATCATTTGCATACTAGCATGCTTATGTTCCCGAAGAGTTTAGTGTAATTTAATGTAATCGTTATAGCCAAGCATATCATATCGATGTTTGTTTCTTTTTATTTGTTTCTATTTCGTTTTAAAATGACCATTTAGTGTAAAAGCCTAAAATTTAAGAAGAACCATTTCCTTTTTAAGTAAAAAAAAATTAAAAAATCGAGGGCAGTCGGGGTTTGTTGGAGTCCCCCATTTTCAGGAGGGGGCATGTGGGAGCCCCCCAATCCGAGAAACTCCTAGACCTGTGTTTCCCCAAGTTTTGCAAAAAGGAGGGTGCTGGGAAACGTTTGCCATGGAGCCCCCGAGCCCCCGGGGCGTGGGAAGCGTAGGGGGCGAGCCCCTGACCCTGGGAGGCGCGTCCCCGTGGAACACTGCTTTTGTATATAGTTATAAACTTTAGTGGGCACGGATATTGAAATTAGATAAAAAGTTAACAAATATTGTATTTTTTATTATTATTTTTTTAATTAAAATTATTATATATTGTTTATTATTATATTTTTTATTATGTATTTATTTTTTATTATATATTTTTATTAAAAAAAATTATTTTATATTTATATTTATTTTTATTTTACATTTGTTTTGTATTTTGAACTAGTAACTCTCATGGTGATGGAAATAGGATAATGACATCATATATGTCACATTGGTACATGATATGTTGTGTTCTAAATTTAAAATATGTTTCACATTGCTTTTAATGAATAATGAATGCTACAGGAACATCTTCAATGACCGACATATATTTTTTTTAAATTTAGAATTTGAAAAATACATGGTTTCAAATTTGTAACTTATTTCCATATTTTATCAGTACTAGATTTTTTCATTACGTATTTTTTCAATATTAAATCAAATTCGTATCCATATTCGTACTTGAATTATGCTACTATGATTTGTAGTATATGGTGTACTCTCCCAAGCTGAGCTTTGAACCCTTCTAGTTTTGACTGTTTACACATCCTATAGTTTCCCAATAATTGGAAGGTAAAGTAAAGAAGATTTACCTCGAAGGAAGTTGCAAGGGAAGCTAGAAACTTTGCTCCAATGTCCATACCAACTGAAGCAGCAATTCCTGAAACAAAAGCAGCAAAAACTGCGGCATACCTTCACAACCAAAGTCCAAAACCAGAAAGGAGCATCAATTTCAAAAGTAAAACAGAAAAATGATGCAAAACAGTAATCCCTTAGAAATTTCAACATGCAGTATATCACTGTGAAAGCATCCATAACAGAAAAATCAACAGCTTCAAAGGTGCAAGTATCATTCTCTTAGACATTTGACATAACAAAACAGTGGCTTCGGTGACTTCTATATCTAAAACAAAACATCTCAAACAAGTGAGTAAGGCAAATACATTACAGGTCAACATAAGATTGGGAGTCCGGACTACACTTCCGTATACAAGCAGATCTGCCTTGAAATATTTCAGTATCAAAATGGTCAATTATTTCAGTTTTAAAATAAGTTCCATTGTATTTGCCTTTCCCTGGCATCACTTGATTGCTTCATTACTATCATTATCTTTCCAGTATCAAGGATTCAAAACATTTCAAATTTCAATAGAATTTGCCTCTATCCAGAAATAATGATTTGGAATAAACTATTACACAAACTAACAAACTAATTAAGACAGGTAAACAATTTCGCAACCATGGAAGGACATTTTTTAACACAACAATCCCGCAAGAAAAAGGGAACCTGATAAGATAATAGCACATATACATGTATTTGTTTCGTGCATTTTATCATGGTACTATTTCTGAAATAATTACATTGATGAGAAATTAGAATATATTGTGAATATTATATAGCGATGTTCAATATTAATGTTTGACTTGGTCTATGGTTTCACATCTGGCTGCCCAGTCTTGTAGAGCTATCTATATGTGCTTCTATGGCTATTGAAAGACCTGTAACATCGAACATTAAAGCAAAATATAGAATTCAGCAATTCTTTTGCTTCCTCTCATTTATCTTGGTTCTCTACCCCTTCACTTGTGTGCTCAAAATGATAGAATTTATTGTGAATATTATATTGTAATTCTAGATACGAGGATTTGATTTGGGTGCCCAAAATGATAGGACTTCTACACCTATTTAATGACATGTAATGTCGAGTGTAAAGCAATGTACAATTCAGCAATTATGGTCTCCTCTCATTTTCTCTTGGCTTTCTATCCCCTTATATGTGCCCACATCATACATGAAATGACTAAACATAACATTTTAAAAGTTATTGCCTAAAAGATCGTAGGTGACCACCATGACGATTGTTAGATGGAAATTGACCAAGTATATTACTATATTGTAATATTGTCATCTCATTAAACATTAAGTTCCACTACCAACTTGTGCAAAATGCAGTCAACAGTATAAAGTTAAGCACTTAATGATTGATAGGGAGGTGTAATTTCGTTTCCAGGCAACTTGGTCTCCATGTTAACCGAATAATATTGAAATACATTGGAATTCAGGGAACTTTATGTCCAAACAAATAAAATCGTTTCTTTCAGATTTCAGACTTTGGTGGTTGGTTTCATTGTTAATAAGTTTTCTGGGTGAACTGCCTCCATTCTTATTTCATCAGCATTTTGGACCAGATTAATGTGGTCCTTAGGACAGTTTGTGTTCAGCAACTAAATCTGAGTCAATTCGAATCAAAATCTAAATTGAATTCATTCATCAAATAAGTTTAATTGAAATTCAAATTTGCATGAAAACAGTGAATTCATTCGTCTACTTTTTATAAAATAAATTTTAAAACTAAAAAAATATAGATATTATTTAAAATATATATATATATATAAAGTATAACTTTGGTAAAAGCCTAAAGTTATTTCATGTTTTATAGCTCAAGTTTTATGGTTTTAACATTAACTGTGTGAGAACTGCTCCCGCCTCTTGGAAACTAGTTCCCTGCGCTCCAACACTATGAGCTATGGAACAGGAATGAAATGCTTTGGAATCACTGGGAGTAGTTTCGAGAACTTTAGAATTAATGGGAGTAGTTTTGAGAACTTTGGACTGTTATGGGAGCTTTTGAGATAGAGCCAAGATGCTTCAGAAGCAGCTTCATGTGATTTTCCCACACCCAAGGGCTTGTACAGGCTCCCTCCCTATCGAGGAGCATCAATGCTCTTGAAGCAGCTTCAGGGAATTTTTCTACACCCAAAAGCTTGTAGAGGCGCTCTGGCTGTTGAAGAGTGCCCAAACGCTCCTCAAAAGGTAAGGAGCACCCACAGTCAAAATTGCAGGCCCCTAAAACACCCTCATTTTAGCGTGTTTTGAGTCATGTGGGCATCAAAACAGTACCACGTGGACCCAGTACATACTACAGCCAGCTATCTCCTCAACCCTAAATGTAACAAAATCCCTAATCTAAACCTATAAAAAGCCCCATCCCCTCATGAAAAAAACAAGATGCTTCAGAAGCAGCTTCATGTGATTTCCCTGCACCCAAGAGCTTGTAGAGGTTCCCTCCCTATCGAGGAGCATCGATGCTCTTGAAGCAGCTTCAGGGGATCTTCCTAGACCCAAGAGGTTGTAAAGGTGCTCTGCCTGTCAAAGAGTGCCTACACGCTCCTCAAAAGGCAAGGAGCATCCAGTCTCAAAATTACAGGCCCCCAAAATACATTTTAGCACGTTTTGAGTCATTTGGGCACCAAAACACTACCATGTGGGCCTGACACAGCCAACTATCTCCTCAACCCTAAAAAGTAACAAAATCCCTAATCTAAACCTATAAAAAGCCCCCTTCCCTCACGAAAAAAACACTATCTTTTACTGCATTTACGATTTGTGCTTGAGCCTTGGAGAATTTGTGTTGTGAACAGCATGACGTTGGTGCTTCTTTCAAAGAATCAATATCTTTAGTGGAAAATAAAACTGAGAGAATGATCAAGTGTACCAGAACGGGTGGTGGAGGAGAGTATAGTAGCAAAGCTTTCCAATGATTTCTCATTCCTCATGGTATTTCTTGTCACTCCACAACAAAAGAAAGTGGTTGAATGGAAGAAATACAGCTTAGATTCTCGGGGGAAGCAACTGTCTGTGTAGCCCACATCATAAATTGAATTCTACTAATGTCATTTGAGGTATGACTCCCTATGATAAATGGTATGGACACAAAACTTCAATTTTATGTTTCAAAATGTGCAATGTCCCATTCCAAGTGATCAGTCCAGGTGATTATTTGATGTCATTAAGGACTAAAATATTTTATTTTTAAAAGTGACACTTTAGATGGTATTGGGCATTCATGGTATTGCCCATGGTATGGATCTTCAGAGGAAGGTAAGAGGAGGGGCAGCACCTCATCTTGGCATCATGTATTCTGGATTTGATCTCATGTGGAGTAGCCTGGTGTACTAGGGTTTTCATTAGGTTTGGCAAAACCCCTCCATCATTGTTTGGTGTCAATGGTGCAAAATCCACCCTAGCTAGACATAGGGGAAATCCATCTGGCGTTTCCAATTGTGCTTCATTTGGTATTTTATCTTCAAATTTTGGGTATAGCGATTTGGTTGGAGATTTCCCCAATGGAGGATGAATTCACTTCTTGAAAAGATTGTGGCACCTAGAGGAGGAAGATTCGCAGGGGCAGAGCTCATTCGTTGGAGAGTCCGTTACTCAAAGGGGGTCGTTCCCCTTTCACTTGTTGTTGCAATCCTAGGGAGTAAGCCCTGGCATCTAGTGGCGAGGTCGAGCCATGTAGGGGTCGTGCCGCCGTAATTCTTAAGAAGAGGTTGCTTTGGTTGTGGAGGGCTTAGAGCCTTGGAGAAGGGCCACAGTTATACCATGAGGGTCGAGGAAACTCGAGGCAATCATTAAGGAGGGTCGAGCCACTTGTGGGGAAGACCCAAGGGCTTGTGTAGATCATGAGGCAATTAAAGGGGGTCGAGAATCCATGAGGGAGGGTCGAGTATTACTAGTGGGGGCCAAATTCAAGAAGAGGGGACCAACCCCAGCTAGAGTAAATGCATTCATTGTGAGGCCGAATTTAGTTGAGAAAAGGGCAACTTCATCAAGAGGAGGGCCGAAAGCATTCAAGGAGGTCAAAAGGCTTAGAGTAGATCGAGACTGTCAAAGGAGGGGTCGAATCCCCTTGAGCAAGGTCAAGTTCTCTATTGAAGTCGAATCCATTAAAGAAACTGAAGCCATTTGAAGAAGTCACAACTGTTGCAAACATTGGCAATATTTCCACGTTTCATTGTTGTTTGTGTTCTTGATGTAGTGTAGTTGCTATAGCAACCAATAGCAACTATTGATGTTGCCATCCACTTCATAATAAATGTCAATGTTATTTCTCTTACTTTGTGTGCAATTGGAATGGTCTCAAAATGTTTGACGAAATGTCTATGAGAATGCAAATTGCTTAAGAAAGTAGCAAATTGTTTGACAAAATCACACAATCAAAATAGAATTTGCTTATAATTACAATGGGGATATTACAGTGGTATTAGAGCTGGTGATCTCGCCATCCTGTGATTGCATGAGATATTGATGGTTAGAGGACGAGATGGGGAACCAAGTTATTACAGGACATGTTATTACAAGCTATGTAGATCTCATGGCAATGTCAGAACTTTAACAAGGGACAGTTTATTACCAACTTTCCTCAAGGAAAATCCCATAGGAGCATAGGGGCAACAAGGTCAGGATTATGATGTTAACATCTGCATCAAGGAGTACATGGCATTGGAAAAGGATTCCACAAAATTATGTCATTCACGGATTTTTGCACCATCAAACATCCTGAGTGGTATGAAAAGGATGAGGATTCCTTTAGAGGCACAGGGCGGAAATTGAGAGAGTTGAGTCTGAAAAAACAAGAGAATAAGCATGTAGCTAGCCATATTGAGGATTTATGCATAAAGGAAGACCAAACAACAACATATGAGGACAATGACATCAATACACAAGTTGGACAGATCAATAGCACACTTGGTGCAACCTTTCGAACAATTCATGTTGAGTCAACATCTTATACTTGCTAAGATGCTTATGACGAGTTGGGTGTGGGTGCACCTAAGTATGATGAGGACGTAACGAGGGAAGAGTTACCTTTTGAAGTTGATGTCATTTCTTAGGAGGAAGACAAGGAAGAAGCGAAATTCGAAAAGTGCGAGGATGGAAACAAATCAGACAACTTGGTAGAGAACTGTATCCATGAGCCACATCATTTGACAGGGCAATTGAAGGTAAACAAAGAAAAAATTAGGACAGCCTTAAACCATTTTGATGATACTCATGCATTGGTGATAGATTGTTGTTGGAGAGCTTCAGAGATAGAAGATAGTTTGAGGGGAGAGCCTTCCCCTACAGATTTGCAGGCACTTAGAGAAGCAGTAGTGGTAATGAAAGTTGACTACCTACACCTACTTTCCGACAGAGATCATCTTCTTATGCTTGATGAGATGTACCATGGTGCACTGCAAGAGAAAGAAGAGTAAGTTGACAAGCTTACTCATGAGTTGGAGATTACCCAAGATTCTTTGAAGAGCATGCAAAAGATTCAAGAATTAGAGATGCAAGTTGAGCAGCTTTGTTGGAAACATCCTTTATCCTCCACATATATCCATCTCATAGGAGGGTGTTAGTGACACGTATGAGGAGCTTCGTGTGATGATTGAGCATGAGGAGCATTTTGATTTCCAGGTTGTTGAGAAGAGTTTGGACACTCAAAGTTTTGACCATGCACTCGTTTTGCATTATGGGGATCATGAACCACCTTTGTTGGAGAGGCCATTGAAGGCTCAAGGTTCGCTAGGAAGGAGATAGTTGGGCACATTCCTTGCGAGCCAGGCCACAAGGAAAATATGCATCCATGGATCGGGTGGACAAGTATATGACAAACATAGGCATGCACTGGAATATAGGCTCAGTTCACATCAATGGAGCATGGGGTACAATAGCACATACAAGATATCGGATGGTACAGGAGACGACAGTAGCATGCAGCAGTATAGTACACACAAGCACACAATGGCGTACATTGGAGTTTCGAAGTGTTTACTCCAGGGAGACCTCCTAACAAAGTCCTTGAGCATACCATTGATTTGAGGTTACCCAGGATCGGTGAGTGGATGGGTGAGCCTCAGGATGCAACAATTCCCTCAATGATCGATCTTCATTTGAGACGTCACCAGAGGAAGGGCAAGGAGCAGGGTACTCACAAGTCTACTTCCAGACTTGATTATGACTTCTTGGTCGTGCCTTTGGGATTGACCAACACACTAGTCACTTTCCAGGCCTACAGGCAGTTAGTTGATGTCCTTATGGTATACAGTAGGGTAGGAGAGGACCTATGGAACCAGTCGGATGACACAGGGGGCATTTTGGCCATAACCAAGGTCTTTCATTTTGACCCTGTGATCAATGCGCAAAGTGCACAGGATGAGATCCAGAATGTATTGGATTGATTCACAAAGATTGCAGCTGACAAAGTAGGGGATAACATTATCTGCTACAGAGATCGTGCATGTTTAGTCCCTAAGTCCTCACTTAGGGATAGGATCATGAGGTTTAGGCATTATTCACATTTAGCGAGGCCTTCTTGGTACTTACATGAGTATGTGCATGAGTATGGGGCACTGCAAGTGGCGGAGCTATTCTCTAGGGAGGTGCCTAGACCCCATGGGTTACTTGAGCACATAGATAGTGATTGTGGTGGCATATTTCTCGACGCAGTTTAGAAGGAGCCAAATAGATTAGTAGGCTCAAAGTCGATTCCTGGCACTTGGTTTCCTCCAGAGGATTGCATTTATGATGCTTGGCTCATTAGGACTCCGATGATTATTAGCATGGCATGGCAGAAGTCAATATGAGCTGGGTTTGGTGGACTTCCTATTTGGTGGTGGGATCTGGGCATTCATCCGAGC
The DNA here is from genome assembly GCA_001517045.1 of Pseudotsuga menziesii. Lineage (NCBI taxonomy): Eukaryota > Viridiplantae > Streptophyta > Pinopsida > Pinales > Pinaceae > Pseudotsuga > Pseudotsuga menziesii. The sequence goes on along the minus strand of LPNX011141689.1, from coordinate 167,259 downwards.
AATGGATTGCTTCATACTATAGAAATGATCAACAAAGTTGTGACGGTGATCGATTTGTTATATTTTTGGGATGTCAATGGAGAAAAGGTTGAGACTTCTTCTTTATGGCAGGGCGGGCTTTCTTTTCTAGTATTCAAGATCGAATCTGACAGTGGAGCCGATACAGATGAGATGGCCAGTCTTCGCTCTCCGGAGTTTATTTTTGAGGTGCTTAGGCTTGGATGCATGGAGGAGTGGTCTTTTGAGGAGTTTGTGCAACTTATGATTGCTTGGCTTATCAAGAGCAATCAGATGGATTCTTGTGTTAGCACCTCACAGACCAACACTATTTGGATCAAGTGAATGGGCCATACTACTACGAAATGAAAAACATATCAGAACTGCCAAACCCCCACTACACACTAGCAGGCTACAACAAAACTTTCTAGTGGTATCACCTCTATGATCTCTCCACTCACAAGGGGATTGAATGTAGAGATCTCTTTAATGAGGTTCCTACTCATGGTTCGCCAAGATATTTCCCTTTACTTCTTACAAATGATTCTCCAAATGATCCTCGACATGTTTTAGTGCATTTATCTCCTTCACATAATAATGTTGGGTCCCTCTACCTTTGGCTCTAAGAGAGCTTTCTCCGGTACTCCTACAATAACCTTAGTGACGACTTGTCCAACTCCATTCTCGCAAAAATATTCTCCTACACAAGATGTTCCTTCCAACACTCCTCCATTAGATGAACAACTCAGTAATGGCACTTCTCCAATAGATATGTAGTTTCCTCCATTAGATGATGATGATGATGACCCCTTAAGCGATCTATGTACTCCAACTACTACTCCTTCGGCTTTGTATGCCATATACATGTTGATTGTACAGCATCAGGAGTCATTCTTCGGACTTGTGTTGTATCAAGTCCCATCTATATCCTCATGTGTTGAGGTGGGATGCTAGTATTGCAATCTTTTGTTGTATCAAGACTGGTCTTGTGTTATATCAAGATTGTAGACTTGTGTTGTATCAAATTTGGACTTGTGTTGTATCAAGTCAATGATTCTCATAAACAATACCCTATGAGATGGATCTCCAACTGTGGAAATGACCTTGTGTTGTATCAAGATTGAAGTCTTGTGTTGTATGGAGACTGTAGACCTCCATTTGTTGAGGTGGCATGCTTTACTTGGTAAAGTGAAAATACTAGTCATGGTCACTGAGTGCTACAAGTCTCCTTTAGAGATTAGCTACCTCTAGAATGATTTACTTTGGCATATGACTATATGACCCGAGGTAATATGATATGATCATCAGTATGTGTGACAATTCTTCTAAGTATGATATGATAAGATGGATAAATAATAAATACACATGTGGACCATGTGGTAAATGTTAAATGATAAAGAGATAAGCATAGAGAGAAAATGAATTCGAATTGCCTAAGTATACCTCCAGTGAACTTGAATTGATAAGGCTTTAGTTAAAAGCCTCAATTGTAATAAGCACGCATCAGTTAACTAAAGAGATCCATGCAAAGATTAATAATAGTATCTTGCATGGATGGCACTAAAAGTGAAGCACCATGACACTCAGTTAATCTCCTAAATTAGTGATCATGCATTCAGTTAAAGATTAAAGTTTCGTTCAAACTCAAAGTCAATTAGCATTCAATTAAAAGCTATTCTTGGAAGGTATGACACATGTATTGTGCATGATGAAGAATCCAAGGACAATGACTTGACACCAGTGCAGGTGAGTTGCTTATGTTTGCATGGAGAGAATCCCATGCACAAGTTTTCATGCTCTACTAGTTAATTCAAAGTTATGATGATCCTGGAGCATTCATTGATGAACCCATTCGCTATTTCTTGCATGGGAGGTTGTTTTGACTTGTTATTAAAGTGTTGGGCACTTGGCAAGTTCATTACAGTTGTATGAGCGAATCTCTTCTTTATTGCTTGGTTGTTCTCTTTTATCAGGCAATCTGCTATTTGTTAGTTTTTACAAGATCATAGCATTATAACTTAATTGCAAATAAACAATAGGATCTCTAGAAGAAAGACAGCACAGAAACAAAGAACACAAGAATTTATCCTGGGAAACTCAATCAAGAAAAAACCAACAAACCTTCGTATAGAGATGATAGCTTCTGACAGCAAAGAGTTAGAAAGAGAGAGAGAGAAAAGTCTCTCTAAGATAAAACCCTGGAAAACCTCCTTCTAGTTGATGCAGTGAACTTCTCCAGGAGAGAGAGAGAACTTGCTTATGTTGGATGAGTGAGTAAATGAGGCGCACCTGCCTTCTATTTATACACATTACAATGACTTTTACCGTAATAGGGCCGACTTTAACTGACTGGGTCGACCTACCTTGGGGAAATACAAAAATTATTTTATTTATTATTTTCTTGTGTAATCTTTCTGCAAAGTTTACATTGATTCTTTCTAGGGTTTGCATAAGTAATTACATCAATATAATCTCCTGTAGGAGGTACAAGGATATACAATACAAGTACAATAAGAATAACTTCTGAAGTTGCACAATTTCCAACACTCCCTCACAACAAGGAAGGTATTCTTCGGATATGGTCATCATCAGGATCACGAACATTTGGGTCCCTTCTGTACATCTCATTTGTCTCAATCATCTCTATACATACTGAAGGTTGTCAACACAGTCTTTGTTCGTCGAGAGGTTTCATCATGTATCGAATCCACTCAGTCCATCGGTAGATCCATCAATTTTGCAACTCTACATAGTGCATTGGAGAGTACAACTATCAACATTTCATCTACTGCAAGTCTGTCTCTAATCGAGAACCAGTACATGCTTCACACAACCATCTACTACCTGTTCCTCTCAAGCGTTGATGGGATTTTTCCCACAGCATGCTAAGAAGCAGGGCAAATAGTGATCACCAATGTACACGACCATCTACTACCTGTTCGTCTCTATTGTCGATGGGATTTCTCCCACACCAGGCCAAGAACTAGAACGAGTAGTGGTCATCAGTGCACACAGTCGTCTACTTCCTTCCCGTCTCAATATGTTGATGGGATTTCTCCCATACCAAGCTGAGAACCAAGGCGAGCAGAGGCCACTAGTGTACATGAACCTCTACTAAATGTTCGTCTCTTCTGCCGTTAAGATTTCTCCCATACCTGGCTGAGAACCAAAACGAGTAGAGGTCACCAGTGTACACGACCATCTGCTACCTGCCCATCTCCCAATGCTGATGGGATTTCTCCCATACCAAGATGAGATTTGGAACGAGTAGAGGCACCAATATGAAAGAAATGTAGATGTCTGTCTCAACTTCCCCTCTCCACGAGGGTTGCATTTTCTTCTACTCCAAGTCTTCTGCGAAAGGAATCAAACTTTGTCCTACGAAGAGGATTGGTAAGAATATATGCAGTCTTGTCATCTGTCGAAACATATTGTAACTGGACCGCACCTTTCTGCACCATATCACAAATGTAGTGATATCGAATCTCTATATGCTTTGTCTTATCATGAAATACGTGATTCACTGGCATCTGCATACAACTCCGATTATCACAGTGAATCACAGTTGCTCCTGAAATCTGACCAAACAATCCTGTAAGGAGTTTTTGAAGCCATACTTCCTCCCAGGTTGTTGTCAGCAGCCATATACTCGGCCTCTGCAGTGCTGAGAGCTACCGATGTCTGCCTCCTGCTACACAAGGAAATAACTGCAGAACCCAAACTAAAGCAACATCTGAAAGTACTCTTCTTGTCTGCAGCACATCCGGCCCAATCTGAATTAAAAAATCCTTGCAATGTCAATTAGCATTCTGAAGCATATCTTAGTCCATATCCCACATTGCCCGGTAAGTATCTGAGAACATGTTTTGTAGTAACCCAGTGAATCTGCCTTGAATCACTCATAAACTAGCTGAGAGTGCTTACAGCAAAACATATATTTGGTCTGGTGTTCGTCAAATACATCAGAGATCCAATCAACTGGCGATACATGGTGGGATCCATCAAATCAGAATCTGAAGCAGATTCCCTCAACTTCTTAAAATTTGCATCCATCCGAGTAGCCATGGACTTGCAGTCCAACATCCCGAATCTCTTCGAAATATCAATGGTGTATTTTCCTTGACTTAGGAAAATTTCCTTCTGCCTTTGCCATACTTCTAGTCCTAAGAAGTAATGCATTAATCCAAGGTCCTTCATTTCAAACTCAGAGGCAAGCTTCTTATTACACCATTCAATAAGTTTCTCATTGCTTGTAAGAAACAAGTTGTCCACATACAGAACCAAAATTAGTTGCTCATTATCCTCAATCTTGTAGTAAAGATTGGGATATGCATCGCTCTTGGTGAATCTCAAATTAACCAAGTATCCGTCTATCCGTTCATACCAAGCACGAGGTGCTTTCTTGAGTCCATATAATGCATTTTTCAGTTTACATACGTGAGACTCTTTCCAATGGACAATAAACCCTTCTGGTTGTTCAATGTAAACTTCTTCCTCGATAATACCATTGAGGAAGGCAATCTTTACATCCATCTGATGTAGCTTCCATCCCATAGTTGAAGCAATAGCAATGATGGTTTTTATGGAAGTATATCGAGCCACAAGGGCAAATGTTTCATCACAATCAATTCCATGTTTCTGAGAGAATCCTCTAGCAGCAAATCTTGCCTTGTGTTTTTCCACGCTACCATCTGCTCTGTGTTTAATCTTGAAAAGCCATTCGAAAGTCCCTACTGACTGCCCCTCAGGTCTCGGTACAACCTCCCATACGTCATTCTTCATGATGGCCTGGAATTCCTCCATCATGGCATCCTCCCAAACTTGGTGTCTGGATGTTACTTCATATGTGGTAGGTTCTGAGTCAATGATGTGACTCATCAATGCTACACAACTCGAGAACCTATAAGGTCTTTTGCTTTCTCGATAAGTGCCATTCGTGCCCCTCTGTATCCTGCAATGTTGTTGTGCCCATCTAGGCTTTTTTCGGCTTACTGCCATATCTGTGGGAGCATCAACTAACTCAACTGGATCAATGGGATCGATCGGTTCATTCTTTTCTTCAAACTCCCTCTTAACTACTAAAAGGGGAGATGATCTCATCTCTTCATCATCATCGATCTACATATCAGATACTCTTCCTTTCCGGATAGACATCTCTTCTTCAAAGGCCACATCCCTACTGACTTCGATCTGCCTCGATCTTGTGATGTATATTTTGTAAGCCTTTGAAGATTCACTGTATCCCACGAATGTTCCCTTCTTGCACGAAGGTTCTAGCTTTGTTCTTTTATCCTTAGGCACATGAATGTAGACTTGGACAGCCAAAGATACGAAGGTGGCCCACCTCTGGCTTCACTCCTGTGAAAGTTTTTTCGAAGACATGTTCTTCAAAATTTTATGAGGGCATTTGTTTTGTACATAAACAATTGTTCTTGATGCTTCTGGCCATAGGAGCATTGGTAGAATTTGATCATGTATCATGGCTTTGGCTACGTCCACAATTGTTATGTTCTTTCTTTCTGCAACCCCATTTTGTTGAGGGTTGTAGGGAACTGTGAGCTCTCTCTTAATTCCGCTTCCTTGCATAAATCATTGAATTCTATAGAGGTATATTCTCCACCATTGTCTGATATCAGGATCTTAATCCTTCTTCCTGACAGATACTCGACTTGTGCTTTGAATTCTTTGAACTTGTTGAATACTTCCTCGGATTCCTTGGACTTGAGAAAGTATATCCACTTCTTTCATGAGTGGTCATCAATAAATGTTACATAGTAGTTGTAACCACCAAATGAAGTAACAGTCATGGGTCCACAGTGCACATAAGTCAAAGTGGATTAGGTCCAATATTCCCTTGAATCTGCTTTCACTTTTTGGAAAGGAACCCTTGGTATTCTTACCAAGTGCACATCCTCTGCATATACCATCGTAGTCTACATGAAGCATTGGTAGACCTGTCACCATGTTCCTTAATGTTGGGAGAGCTTGATAGTTTAGATGAGCTAGTCTTCTATGCCATAGCTCACTCATGTTAGTGGAATCATGGACTAAGGCTTGAGTTGGTAAGGTGCTTAATTGATACAAGCTCTCCTCCCTTACACCAATTGTTTTCGTTGTGTTCATGCTAGAATTCTTGTGCCATGCAAGCACATTTCCATCTACAAATGTAACTCTATATCCCTTGTCCTCTAAGGCAAAGATGGAGACAAGGTTTCTTTTCATACCAAGTACATAAAGCACATCATTCAGGTGTAGTAAGTTATTGGATTGTAACTAAAGAGAGGTAGATCCAAATCCTTTCATAGTGTAGTTGGTATCATCTCCAAGTACAACACGGAGATGAGATTCTTACTCAATAACTTCTGAGAGATTCTCTTTATAACCAGTCATATGTTTAGAAGTACCACTATCTATAAGCCATATATCACTAGTGGTGGGAACTATACCTGATAATGCTGATATGAAGAAGAATTATGTACGATCGTCATTTCTTTGTTTCTTGTGATAATGACCTTCTTCCACATCAGTTGTTGTAGCTTCATGCTTCCTCTTGTTTGAACTAAAACATTTGCTTGCATAGTGACCATATTTCTTACACTTAAAGCATTGTATGTGTTATAAATCCCTCTTCTTTTCCCTTTAATACGGAGAAGGACTTGGTGTCCTAGCTTAGTGCTTGTGGTTGTGAAACTTCCTTCCTTTTCCGTTGCCTTTCTTGGCATGAATAATAAAGGCTTGATTCTCCTCAGCTTGAGGACCATGGAGTCTTTTCCTTGCTACAATCCTTGTCCCTTCCTGAGTGCAATCTACCCATAACTTGTCAAATTTGGGCAGCTTGGTTCAACCACTTATGGTTTGGATGAAGGACTCCCAAGATGGTGGAAGACCATTTAGAGTGGTCATGACAAGCTCCTTATCTTCAATGTGATCTCCATCGGTCCTTAGCTTGTCCCTAAGTTCGGTGATCTTCATGAAGTATGAGGCAATTGATTCGGATTTGATCATCTTCACGTTTGATAGTTGGCTCCTCAATGTGAGACTCACATTGATACTACTATGTTCAAATAACTTCTTCAGAGTCTTGAACATCTTTCTAGCAGTCTTCTTTTTTGAGACTTGCGGAACCAAGTGATCCTTGATTGAGTACACTGGAATCCTTCTTACTTTAGCATCCCTCTTCCTCCACTAGGACTTGTCTTCTTCAGCTTCTGGTTCTGGAACCTTTTCATTAACAAACTTCAAGAGATCATTTTCTTCCAGGATGAGAAGAACTCTAGGGTTCCAGAACATGAAGTTTGTATACCCATCAAGATGATCTTCAACCTTCATTCCAACCATCTTATATGTATATCTGAACCAGAAACCCTAGCAGGAGTTAGCTCAAAAAATGAACTTTTGAATTTAAAGAAACTAACCTCACAGGGAGATGTGCCCTATCAGAGTGAGCTGAGGGAAGGTGAGGTCGATCCAAAATGGTGCCCTGCTCAACACAAAACTTGAAACCCTAATTTCTACAACGACAAATTTAGGTAAAAAATGAGACTTATCAGAATTTGATTTTTCCTTCACCAAAAGATGCGCCTCTCCTAGAGCGAAGTTTCCACAACTCTTTTTTGTTGAAGAGATGAGGGAAGGCCTTGAAAGGTCAAACCCTAGCTTCCGACAATGGCCTCTTCTAGAACTGCTCTGATACCATGTTAGTTTTTGCAAGATTATAGAAGTATAACTTGATTGCAAATAAACAATGGCCTTGAAAGGTCAAACCCTAGCTTCCGACAATGGCCTCTTCTAGAACTGCTCTGATACCATGTTAGTTTTTGCAAGATTATAGAAGTATAACTTAATTGCAAATAAACAATAGGATCTCTAGAAGAAAGACAAAGCACAAAAACAAAAAACACAAGAATTTATCCTGGCAAACCCAATCGAGAAAAACCCAGCAAACCTTCGTATAGAGATGACAACTTCTGAGAGCAGAGAAGAAGAAAGAGAGAGAGAAAAGTCTCTTTAAGATAAAACCCTGGAAAACCTCCTTCTGGCTGATGTTGCGAACGTCTCCAAGAGAGCGAACTTGTTTGTGTTGGATAAGTAAGTAAATGAGGTGCACCTGCCTTCTATTTATACACATTACAAAGACAGACTTTTACCCTAACAGGGCCGACTTGTCTAACTGACTGGGCTGACCTACCTTGGGGAAATACAAAAATAATTTTATTTTATTGTTTTCTTGTGTAATCTGTCCCTAGGGTTTACATTGATTCTTTCTAGGGTTTACATGAGTAACATCAGTATAATCTCCTGTAGGAGGTACAAGGAAATACACTACAAGTACAATAAAATAACTTCTGAAGTTGCACAATTTCCAACACTATTGTGTTGTAAACCATTCTCTGCAAATCTATCTATCATACTCAAAGAATTGTTGGGTTTTGCATCCTCTATATTTGGAGGGTTTTCCCATGATGTATCTCATGTGGATGACTGATATTTTGTGTCGCTGATATGTTTATGAGATTCATGTGTTCAGTGATTGATTGATAAAAGTTTTGAAGTTCAAGAATCTCCATATTTGTAGATGTTGTCGATTTTCTTAAAATCCCATCAAAGCAACATCAAAAGTAGTCTCAACCATCTGTTCTTATTTCCATGGTCACTAAGATACCCTCTAAACGTAATCTTCATCCACCTTTAACCCTCTACAGTACATTTTGATTTTATGCCACCAATGACCCCGATGGTTACCTCAAAGATCAGTATGGTGCTCGCTGTGCGGGGTGATATGTCATGGGCACTCAAAGTCCCATTGACCTACTTTTGCGGTCATCTGTTGGACATTAGTGAAATTATTATTGAATTTTAGCATTAGCATGAATACTTTTAAAATTTGCAGTCTAACTGATAACAAATGATAAGTGCAATAAAAACATCAACACACTGAACACAAGATTTGTTCATTGGGGAAATCTTTAAAGGACAAAAACCCCAAAAGCATTAGTAATTCATCTCGTAAATGAGATGACTGAGTTCTTCAATGAATTCTCAAACCCTAATGGGTTTGTACACAAATTACAGAAGATAATTTTTACACAAGAAACACCAAATTAGGGCTTTTTGTCCTAATTTTCTCTCTCTTGCCCAGTAAACTCAGACTGCCCAAATCAGCTGTTTGTCTGCCCGTGACCTGTCACTCTGCCCATGTCCTTCTCTGACCTGCCCAAGCTTTATTTCTTCCATGCTTGAGCCTGCAATTGCCTTCCTGAATACACAGGCAGTTGTCTGGATGCTTTCCTGACCTACCCGTAGGTCTGTGGTCTTCCCAAGAGCCTTTTTGGGCTGTCTGTTGCTAGCCCGAGGGTGGGTGGCCTGCCCGGAAGTCTTTCGGGCATGTTTGTTGCCTGCCCCGAGCCTGCTGTAGGTGCTCGTGGGAACTTGCAGGCTGCCCCGAGCTTGCTGTAGGTGCTCATGGGCACTTGCAAGCTGCCCTGAGCCCTGCTGTAGGTGCCCGGAGGGATGGAAGGGCTACCGGTGGAGTAGGAGGAGCTGCCCATGGAGGAGGAGGGATGCCTAGAGGTGCCCGTGAGTGTTGGAGAGGCTGCCGAGAGGAGAAGAGGGTTGCCCAGAAATGGAATGCTGTTGTTAGTGGAGTTAGGGTAAAACCCTAAGACGTGAAGATGTTGTTGTAAGTGAAACCCTAGGTTAGGGTTAATCAAAACCAAGTGTGGGTGCCCTAGCTAGACTCATCCATGCTAGGGCATAACCACAAGATAAACTTTCTTCTTCTTTGAACCAACGAATTCTTCTTGTTGGAGCAGCTGCAAGTATGAGAGCAAGTGTGTGTGTAATAATGAAATGGATCTAAGTTGCGGGAAACTCGGGTCTGGCACCCATTTCACCCTCGGAAACTCGCGAAAACTCGGAAACGCGTATGGTACTTGACGGAAACTCGTTTCCGTCTATACGAAACGCGTTTCATGTACGAGAGACTCGTCGATACGAACATAAACGTGTTACCACCGCGTTTCCTCTCATGTATGAGGCGTTTTCCATCAAATAAAAGCTTGTTACTTAAAAAGCTGGCCAGTAAAGTCTCTTTCTACCCACGAATTTCAGTAATTAACAGCTAATACATTAAATTTTAAAATAAAATTTAAATCTAGATGTTTCTAATTAGATTGAAGAAAATTATAAAGGAGAACATCACTTCATTCTCTCCTCACACAAGCGACTTGAGCACTCAGGGCCCAAAATATAGTAGTGGGCCTTGTGCAGATTGGGATGTGGAGCCAAAATTTACTGACTTGGGGCTCTCTCTTGTTGCACTAAGTATTGAGGAACCTAGAAGTGGAATTAGTCTAAGCTGCACTAAGACTATGAAGATGAGGATGACAATTCGTCTGAGCTCATATTTTACTTTTATTTCAATGTTAGTATGTTCATTGTTCATAGTTTGATACATTGTACTTGTAGCCTCATATGTAAAGGCTAATTTTGGATATATACTATATAGCTTCGTTTACAAATGTTGTTTTTGGATATTACTAGTTGCATGAATGAAATGATATATACTTGGGTCCGTGAGTAAAATGTAAAGTTACATGTATGATTTAAATTTATCTGTAGCATTTATCATTTATCATTGGCAATGTTGCTTACAGCGAAATGTAATTAATAATTTATGGTTTATGTTTTATAATAATTATGTACTTGTCCATATATATATATATATATCGCGTTTCTCCATTTCCAAAATTTGGGGGGTTGCGTTTCCAGCGTTTCCACGTTTCCCCGTTTCGTGCAACTTAGAAATGGATTGATCTTCTTTTATAGCCTTTGAGTCACCTGTAAGTGGACCAAAACTCAAAAGAACAAAATAGTATTATTTTATTATTTTATCACTTTGACTTTTACCTTTAGTGGTACTAATGGTCTTTTTGCACTTTCACTTTGACTCCTTAGTGGTACTAAGGGTCCTTTGTATTTTAGACTTTTACTTTAGCCTTCTTCAAGTGCCCTATGGTCAAAACAAGTGGTCAAGGTGGTCCTTCATCCCCACTCAAAGTACATCATCATAAACAGAGAGAATTACTAATGTCTTTATCTCACACTCTATATGACACCAAGATCGGATACTAAGGTGTCTTAACCAAGGGTAGCTAAGCCTTGGAGAAGATCACAAAGCCCACTGATCGAGGGTCAAAGTGTCACACATGCCCAGACCCAGTCTAGGGCTTATAGTGTTATCCTGGTAACAGACCAGGTGCCTCAGCCATAGGCTGCATAATTTGACACAAGGTCAAATACTTGGTAACAGACCAAGCGCCTCCATTCTCTCGGAGAATGGCCCTCAGCCCCAGGCTGAGTCCCTAGTCCCAAACTAGGTAAATTTTTTGGTAATTGACCAGGTGCCTCCATTCAAAGAATGGCCACTCAGCTCTAGGTTGAGTCCCCTAGTGCTAGACTGGTTCCACATCCTGGTCCCGAACCAAATGTCTCCATTCAACAGAATGGTAACTCAACTCAAATTTGAGTCCCCCAGTGCTGGACTGGTTCCAGGGATTGGTCCCCGACCAGATATCCCCATTCAACAGAATGGTCACTCAACTCAAGGTTGAGTCCCTTAGTACTGGACTGTTTCCACATCCTGGTCCCGGACCAGATGTCTCCATTCTCCTAAGAGAATGGCTCTCGATGTTGCTCAGAAAAATCAGCATGGCTCTCAATGCTGCTCAGAAAAATCAACATGGCTCTCGATGCTATCTTAACTTATCTATGTTTTTTCATCAGAAGGGGAGATGTAAATATTTGCAATGTGATGGTGTCTCTGCATGGCCCCTTGTTTTGCTTAAGGGGAGATCATACAAGTAGGGGGTGTAGTCTTCACATTTGCCCCTTATTTGTAATTTTATATTATATTTGTAAGTTTGGTGAAGGCCTATTATCACCCAGAAGTTTGTAATTAACCTAAGAGCAGCCTAGATAATTATAACACTATGAGCCAATGTCCATTCGCTCAAGTGTTTTCTGACTTCAGGTCAGTGCTTTGCCAACCACGGGGGAATTCCTTAGGTGATCTAAGGTTTGATTGTAAAATGTACAGGATCCAAGTAACCTTATATTTAAGTTTATTAACTGCTATTTAGAAATTATCAGCTGCTGTTCAGTGCAATTTTACCTATTAAAAAAAACAGCAGGCAACATTGTGTGGGAAACCAGCTAAATACATTAACTAATGATAACATATACAGTAGACTCTTAAAGTTCACAAATTAATGATGTTTTTACCCTTATATCTACAACTAAAAGTTGCAAATCAGCAAGTTATATTAACAAAAAGGATGAGAAACACTTGCTGGTTGCAAAAATATTCATTGAGTTTGCCTAAAAAGTGTAAAAAGCAATTATTTTTTTAAGAATTTATTTTATTAATAAAACAGATGGACTGGTTCCTTGTCCTTTATATGGAATTAATGAATTGAATTGAAAAAAAGCCAGTAGAGCAAAAGAAATTGTATGAATCCTACAGATGGAAATAAAAGAGCAAATAAGAGTTTTAGACAAACATAAGAAATTCTTACCAAACACAGCATGCCATTGATAGGTCGTGAAAAGGATGAAGATTTGATATTTATTACTCAAAGTCTGCTAATGGTACAGAAGTTTCAAGCAAGTAGGAACACATCAACATGCCCAATGGTCTTTACTTTCCAATCTCTCCACTCCAAATGGGAGAGATAAGATAAGAAGGATAATTTTATAAATTTCCAACAAATGACCAAAAAATTAGGTCAATGGGACTGTGTGCTACCATGACGTCAATACAAAGTGGCAAGGCGACTCCTATAAAAAGAGAGAAGTATGACTCTAACCAAAAAACCAACAAGAGCTAACTCCAAAGATGGAGAACCAATCTAGAAGAGAAATGTACGAAAAGAGTGGATCTAGAACCTGTGATACAAAAGTGGTAAATCTGTCATGGTGAACTGAAGGCATCTCTCCTAACATCCAAGGGCAAATGAAGGAATCTCAAAATAGCACTCCATATGGAGGAGAAACTGGAGGAGCTATAATGGGTAATGGATCGTTACAGCCTGCCTGTAGTTGGGGCCTTGTTGCTATGGTCTGGATGAAATCATTCGGCTACTGGGATGGGCCCAGGACTGACCACCCCGTCAATGTCTAGGGGAAGTGGAGGAAGTCCTCCGCATCCTAGTTGATCTGTAGTCAAAAGCAATAACACCATATGTCTGTCTCTTGGTGCCCCTAGAAGATGGGAGCACTAGAAAGAAGGAAGTAATTCCTAAGTGGAGGTTGGTTTGGATTGTGAATGTCGTTGGAAGGCCTTCTGCAACTATACGTCCAAACATCTCTAATCAAGATATATGAAGAAACTAGTCAAGGCCTAAGGCTCCGTGAGAAGGTCCCTAAAAAGTCAATGGAGTCGCCCGTGAATCTTGTAACAGATAGGACAACGAAAGATAAAGTGATCCTCGGTCTCAACATTTTGAAGGTAGCATATCTGGTAGATCCTGTCTCATCGGTCAATCTAGTGATCTATCTCCACCTTGAGACGATGAGAACCCACTCTGAACTAGCCTAAAGAAATACAAAGAGTATGTGCCCAATGGCAAAGTGTGTAACGGGGTCATACAATGACAATCCATCAAATCCATTAAGTGCTCAGCATAAAAGGCCATCACTGGACATAACCCGCCCTAAGGGTTTATCCAAGTTATATGCACAAAGTGCATATAAATGCACTCTCAAGTGATTCTATTCATCTCTTGCCTAGTAGGTAAAAAGCGTCCAAGTGCATCCATGGAATACATAAACAGAGGAAGTCAATCCATCACAATACCAACAGATGCCAAAACATCCACAACCACCACATACTAACACCTAGTGCGGCCTGAAGGACAAGCTGAGGTAATGGACTCTAATGAGACATAGGCCAAAACTCCGCAAGTATAAAGGGCTCAAGTAGTATTTGTTTGCATCTAATAATGTGACGGAGTAGGAGAATTTGCACTCTATGCTGAGGCCCAAGCAAAACTAGGAGACAAGGCCCCCAAACCTTTGAGCCATAGAGGATTGTGGGTCTTATGAGTGTCCATGAGAGACATCTTGGACGAGATGTCCTGAAAATGGTGTTTGAAGCACTGTCTCTCGAGAAGGGCTAAGGATATGTATCCTTTATTGAATGAAGGTTGAAAGGCATGTCACAGACTGAAATGAGATCCTAAGAACTGTACCCCTAAATAGGTATAGCACTAGTGAGGTTGATCTCCTCTTCTCTAAAAGAAAAATGAAGATCAGTAAGGATATTCTTTGACTCGTTGAAGATCATTACCTTGGTTTTAATCAGGTTGACCATTAATTGACAAAGATCACAAAAGAGGGCCAAGGCATCTAGCTATCTTTGCAACCACTTCGAAGATGAGGCCAAGAGGACCACCATCAACGAAGAGCAAGATAGAGTTCAGGACCTGGTGGAGAAGGCACCCATCCTCATCTTGACTAAGCTCATGTAGGGACAACTCTAGCTCATCGATGTAGATCAAAAATAGAGTAGGAGATAGGGGACACCCCTGCTTGACCCCAATGGTACTGCTAATAAAATCAAATACCACGTGGGTTGTGTGAAGACAACCAAGAACTGACTCATATAATCTCATAAGGGAAATCAGGAGTATCTAAAAAATGCCAATGTCTTTGAGCCTCTAGAATAATGCCACTCTAGGGACGAAGTCGAATGCTTTTTAAAAGTCTACGAAGAAACAGTAAACTTTCGAAGAGTAGTGGGGTGCCTCCTCGATAATGGCCCAGAGTGTAAGAATATGGTCAATGGTATGGTGCGGCAATCTAAATCTAACCTATCCACTAACTATGATCTAATGTTGATAATTGTTATGGTATGTTTCATATACAACTATGGTGCTCGTAATGATTCAACAAGATGCTTGCAATACAGACGAGAATGCCAGTGCTTTAAGACTCTGAAAGGCAACGTGATGTTTATGATGTTTGTTCGTAATGATGGTTTCCTGTGACAATTCAATGCTTTAATGCCCAAGGCCTTAAGGTTATCTCGCCAGCTAGCACAAAATTAATAGTGCCCATTGCATGCATTACACGCTTGGATACTAATACATTTGAATGCAAGCTCACAAGTCACAGGTAATTATAGAAAACATTCATATATTGGGAAAATACTCAATGGTTGGATTGTAGACATGAAAATTCATGAGGAGATTGTGTGCTTGGCAATCATAAATGCTATGTCCTAAACAATCAGCAAATAGGGATATATGAAAGAGACTTTACCAAAATGTTTAATAAATAAATTATGGACAACAAGTGCATTTCTCCAAACACTTATGTGTATGATCAATTTAGCATAGCAATGGGAGCCATATTGGCAAGTATTCATGCACTGGGCAATATTTTTGGAAGGTTTCATATTATTTGGCAATTACAAAGCATTATCCCATCCAAAATAGGGGAATAATATTTGCTATTGCACTTTCACTCACCAAATCCGTTTTTCAGCATAATACCCTTGTTTGCATGGATTCAAAAGCATACATCTCAGTTTTTAGCTGCTATCCAACAGATGAGATCATTTTAGGGTAAAGTCTTCACAATTGTGCTCTAAATCCCCTATCTCATTCCTCCTTAGGGCTTTGCTTCTGCACTGTGGGGAAGATCTTTTGGTGTTGTCCATTGTCAGAAATACTCATGATGTTTTGGTTGAGAGCGGCCCACGTTTTTGCATTGGCCTTGGGTGCATTTGTGAACTCTAGAGAGAGTGGGAACTCAAGTTAAATGATTAAGCTTGACTCCTTGACTTGAATGCTGGAGAAGAACCAAGTTTATCCACTTATTTTGGGTTTCCATTCATCATCTGCTGAGTTGAAGGAGGAGAAAAGGGCAGGTATATAAGGTTCTGCTTTTGCAATTTAATATCCATGTCATTTAACCTCTGACTGACATAACAGTAGTCTACAGCGGCAGGATGACTTACTGAAATGAATGCTACCATCTTTTGAAGGTATATTTGTTATTTGCTTTCATGGATTATGTTTTCCTGGCATATTTTGAAACTAACACAGCAATGATTCATACTCCTTTCAGACAACTTGGGTGCAAAGTCCTCCAAAAGATTTCGCACCATCTGACACTTCTCCTGCAGGGGCTGTGTTGCTTGTGAATAGCATATGATCTTGTAAACAACCCATCCACTAGGAGTTGATCTGGTTGCATGATTTGTTCAGATTTCAGTTGGCTGTAAAAACATTCTTTTATCAATAACAATTATGGTTCCTGGCATATTTGCTGCACTCTTTTGTGTGTATCTTATTTCCGCCTCAGGTTTCTTGCTTTACTTCAAAAGCATGTATACCTAACTTTTCTTTAAATGTTGACAATCTGGAATGCTGTACATAAGCTTTTCTATTTTGTTTCCAGTTGTACATATTTAATTTTTCTGCAGATTTGTCATTGCCAGCATTCACTTTTAGTATGTTTCGTTCTCTTAGCAGTTGTAGGTTCATCTCTGCATATCATACTCAGTCCATTACAGGTGTATCTTTCAATGTCAAGTTGTGTTTGTCAGCTTTATCGCTGTAGGTTAATTCTTAGGTTCAAAACAACACTCTTATTTATGTTCCAATCTGTGTTTCTCATTAATTAAGCACTGAAATAACCCTTTAACTTAAGGCACATATTAAAATCAATTCATAAGGAGCTATAGTACCCAAAGCGGAAGTTTCTGCTCAATTACTAACTATTAAGCTAGCCCCGTAGTTAGTAGGTCTAGGGCTTTATCCAACCCGGGCTTCTATACCCCCTTTTTTCCCTTGAACACACTACAAGGGTATTTTTGGGTGTTGTCACTTGATTTAACATTTCAAGCATCAACTCCTCCAAATTTGTGCAAAGCTTCTAACTATCCCAAACACTGATAACCCCATCCCAAAGTTCTTGAATTTTGTTAACTTGTGCAACATTGTTTTCAACCTACCCGACAACTCAATTTACCTGATCCAACCCAACACATTTTTGCTCTCACATGAAACCTAAAACTTTGGAGTCGTTATTTCCTTCAATGAAATCGATTCTAATAAATCGATTGTAGTTTGATACTACATAAAGCTAATGTTGATGCAGAGGTATCTCACAAAGATTATTACATCCCGGAGCAACAAATGATTTCTCAAGAAGACTGTTGCCTACCTGAGCCACAAAGGAATTTTCATGAAGATGAAGTCATGAAATCAATTGCTTGTAGATTGTCACCTACCTTAAATCCCCTGAATCTATCTAACATCCCCGAAAATATCATGAAATCTGATGAAAGCTAACTGAAGCTCAGGAAATTTGTGTTCAAAAACGAAAGGTTAAAACTGAAGCCGTTCTTGTTGTCCTACATAAATGAACCGGAAAGTCAGCAAAAGACACACAGACACAACAACATAAAGGAAACAGCATAGAGGTGATCTGTAGACTGCCTCAGGTATACCAATGGACAATTCGTTGCACCAGAGCTCATATACTTTGGATTAATTTATCTAGCTTGCAACAAGTTCTCACTTTGTGTCCCTGTTCTGAATTCAGCTTTGATGACTTATATCTACAGATGTTTCTGTGATGTTTAACTGAGAACTGTTCTCTGTTTGACTGAGTTCATCGTCAGATATTTCTTTAATATTTTCCTTCTTATGTATAAAACCTATTTTATTTGTTTATTACCACTGTGTGAGGTGTAGGAAAAACAATGAATTCAAATGGCAGACTTGTGTAACGTTAACATATAAGGCTACACACGTAATAAAGTCACTTAAGTGACTTAGGTTAAATATTAGGGTTTACATATTTAGGTTATAAGTTAGGGTTTTGGCATTTCAGGGTTTTGGACAAATAAGATCTCTCAAACTCTTTATAAGAGAGATGAAGCTCATTATAATAGATGAACCAGTTAGTCATAATTATATCATATTTGTTATTGTGTTTATCTCTCTCGTGTTAGGTGTTGTAACCCTACCCAAGGTTTTTTGGTTCTCGTAACATGGTATCAAAGTGGGAAGATTAGAGACATGAAGATGAGAGAGAATTGATGAGGGATAAGGGCCATTTGCCCACTGTCAAAAAAGGAATCCGCCCTTCTAAGAAAGTCGTCATTCAATCCAAGACAAGCCAGCCTTTCAAAGCCCATGTTTAGAATCGCAGCCGCCATCTGATAATAAATGGGGTCACCTTTTCCCATGGAAAAACAGCAGTCAAGCTGACATTTGTTGCAATCAGCCAATCTGAAGCTGTCGTTCAATTTTTTTTAAAAAGCTACTACAATGAGGCCACAAATTTAAGGGTGGGACTAAAATGGTTAATCTAAGAATCACTGCATAGTCAAACGTTGCCAGTTATGCTGTAGAATAGACCCACGAATTTGTAATAGGAGCCGTCGTGTAATAGAAGCTGCTGCCACAGATTTTTGTATGCAGCTGCCAAACTCGCGTGTCGTTCATCTTGAAGGATCTAGCCACAACTTAGAGGGAGATGCAAGCTAAAGGTCACCGCCATTGATCATTAGTAGCAACTGTAATGAAACAAGGTGCTGTTGATTATGTTTAAAGTTGTCATATCTATTCAAGCTAACAGTTTGTTTAATAAAATAAAGGAGGAATGAGCCACCAAGAAAATATGGAGATTAAACTAGCCGCCTTCCCATTTTCAAACTGTCACAGCCGCAATTTTAATTGAAGCCCTCCTTGCATGAATCAATCCGTAAAGCAACCACATTTTATTCTTAAAATAAAATGTAAGACAATCCATTGAAGAAGTCCCAAAGAAAGTAAAAGACAAGAAAAGACAAAATACCACAGTAAAAGGGGAACTTGGACCCTAGAAGACAAAATGGCAAGTTGGCTTAAAATATAATAAAAGATAAATAAAGAATAAATAAAAGTACAAACCGACCTAACTATGGAACCTTCTAGTGAAAAGAAGAATATAATAAAGTGCTTCCATACTTCGTTTTCACACTCAAGTAAGCTCATCTCTCTCTCAAGTGGTGCACACTTCTCAAGGAGGACAAGTGAAGATCAAGTGAAGCTAAGTTTTGGGGTTATCTTATTATATCTATCTCTCTCGGGCTTAATCTTCATGATTGGTATTGTTCTTGTATTGGACTGATTATTTCTTCTGAGAATGGTTTGTTGGGTTTTCTCCCGTTTGGGTTTCCCAAGATAAAATCTTTGTGTCTCTTCTGCATGGTTATCTTTCAGTGATCCTTTGCTTTTATTTCTACTGCAAATGAATGATGCTATAATTGTGGGATGAAGTAAATAATGAAACAAAGTTGAAAGAGATGAAAATTATACTACTAAAGTTATAAAACACTAACAAAATACGCCTAAAAACCTAAGACACATAAATCCTAACTTTTAACCTAAGTCAATTAAATCACTTTATTACATGTGTAACCTTGTATCTTAAGTTTTAACACCACCCCATAAGACATACATCGTTGAAAGATAACAAACTGAAATCAAATACATATACTTGAATGAAAACACATAAACTAAAAGTGAAAGCTAATCGTCAAAAAACATATGTTGGAAGCTTCTTCTTTAAACAGAATTCCTGGACCAAGTTGAGCTCCATCAAGCTGCCTCGTAACCCTCGTAAAGGTGTAGCTCCTAAGTTGAATTACCAAGTTCTTAGATTCCACTTCCCTGAATTTCCACATCATGGATCTCCCAAACTCAAATACTGGACAGCAATCCACATGCATGTCAGGTAACCTAATTAGTAGACTGCAATCCACATGCATGTTGTTGTCCGCCGATTGCACACCTGCAGCAAAAATCTTTCGAAAGCTGTCTCCTCACTTGAGAAAGTGGGAGAAGTGTGACCTTGGGGGCAAGCACAGAGCTAGGTACTGTCACCTACTCCTAGCTCCTCCGTTTAGGCTAACTCCTAACGAAGCCAAGGGGGGTAGTCCCTACAAAATAGTTTCTATGGCTCTTAAGTTGTTAAAGTGTTTTGATTAGTTGCGGATGTGGATGGGTGTTGTTTAGGAGTTATTACGATTTGAAGTGTTTGTTTATTATGAATATGACACTAAATCAAAAGCAATCCACGTTGCTAACAAGAGATTACAAAGATAGGCAAAAATTCTAGACTTTAATGGTGCATTCAGAGAAAGAAATTACGATAAACCATAGACCATTGATCAAATAATATGATTATGAAAATTAAAAAGGACCAGTGCCTTATGGAGTCAATGAAGCTGAAATGCGCTAGAGAATTAAACACAAGCCTAGAAATCAAGCTAGTGAATGTTAGGTGATGCGAGTGCTCTTGGTATATTTTAAGAGTTTTTTTGCTTGCG
>LPNX011141689.1:112606-146644 GCA_001517045.1 Pseudotsuga menziesii | reverse complement strand
GACGGATCAACTGATACACTGGAATCAGACTTTGAACAAGTCTGTCAACTGGCGGCTCCTCAGGTAACCCAACTTATGGTACAAAAAGTTGGATAACACATGTCTCAACAAATGAGTGATCATTCCCTAGATCCACATCTGCTAAACTATCTGGGCAACCATCCACTTTAGAAGCTTTTAATTGATCCCTTCTTGTCTTCAAAGTATGGACCTCTTGAAAGATTCATCTGTGTATTGTCCTATAACATAAACAAATTCTGTTGCACTACTCTGATATTAACCTCAAATCCATTGTTATTGGGCATGGAAGGCTTGATGCTTTCTCTATATAGCTAGATTTGTTCATACATGATTCATTTTTGCCACAAATTGATAGAACACGATGAACAACAAAGAAATGCACAGCTCTGCCATTAATCTGTCAAAGATCTTGTTGACAAAATAATACTCTACCCTATGAAGACAAAAATAGCTAATGGATGTTGAAATTTCTGCAGCAAGTAATTTCACAAAACTAAACAAAACTAAAACTAAAATTTTTTGAAGAACATGTTGTTATAAATGTCTGTTGGAAATCTATGTTTATTCTTTAGTAAATAAAACACCACAAGCAGTGTCTCGTGGTTCTTCTTTGATAAACCAGACAGCATGGGATGTGTGACCCATCTTTGACCTCAAAATTCCTTTGCCATTAAAAACTCCAGGACAATAATCTAGTGCATTGGGAACAACATTTTTATATTCAATGTTTGACAAAGGCTCAATCTCTTGGACAATTCCCCATTGCATTTGGATTTTCACTTCCCATGTGTGAGAACTAAACCCTGAGTACTTTTCTAACTGCATCTCCATGACTTGCTCTTATGTACGGATCCAAATTTTGGTTGCTTTACACAAAAATCCAACGTTTTAAAAAAAAAGTGGCTGGATGACTAGACTCGGCTTGGAAAACTGGTCATTCTCTTTTATTAATTCAGCTGCATGAAAAGGCAGCATGAAAGCATTCATATTGTTGTACGATCCGGGGTAGTGACCAATGATGACAGCGCTCAAAATTGGCAGCAGCTCCTCTTTTTTTTCTTAAAAAAATCATTAACTTAAAAGACAGCAGCCAGGCTTTTGGCGGCTCAAATTGGCAGCTAGGCAAAATGCAACGGATTACTTTCCTTCAATCATGGGACAGCTCGCAATGGTTGCATACAAATCGTGGGTGCATCTGAAACGGCGGTTAGGAGACTCCTTTGGCAGATGGCGACTGCATGCGACTGATATGGTGGCTTCAACAGGATAGCAACAACAACTAGATTCACCTCAAATTGTGGCAACTTCAAACAGCGGTGATTATAGCATACAATAGTAGCATGGAAACCCTATAAATTTGGCTTCTAATTGGACGTGGCTCATACGGCAAAATATAAAAAATTGCAGCTGCTTAATTCAATTTATTTTGGCAATTTTCCCTTTACGGCTAGATTGTGGATAGCAGAGAACAGTATGGTGTTTATAAGCCTAACCCATTTTTCTGATTCTCCATATCATCTTGCAATGCAAGAGAAGAGCATACTTAATGTGATAGTCCTAAGTGGTCTCTGAAACCATATTACATAAACCAAAGAAGCGAGAAACCCTAGAGCAGGTTATGTTACCAAAGACCTGAGAGCTCAATAACACAACATAATATTATTATGAGATGGTAAGGTGCAAGTTGCAACATTACATTGAGGGTCCTCACTCTTATAAAGAGTCTAAGAGACCAAAACCCTAACCCTAATACACCTAAAAACCTAAGACGCCTAAAACCCTAACTTTTAACCTAAGTCACTTAAGTGACTTTATTACATGTTTAGCCTTATATATTAACATGGATAAGCAAGCCAATGACAGTATTTTCCACCAAATAAGCAATCCAGTGGCAACATTCTTCAACAGACGAGCACTTTCATGATCACTTTCCTTCAGGGAATGAGTAGCTCAGAGTTGGTTCCTATACATGATGTTTCAACTTTCTTCTGGCACTTCATTTTTAGATGGGCAGTTTAGTATCATCAACTCCTAGATGATGCATAGTTTGGTGGCATCATTCTTACAACAAATTATTAGGTCCGTTTGAGATTTTTTGTTGAATTTTAGCATTAGCATGAATACAAAAATTTGCATATTAATTTTAAACAAATGGCAAGTGCAGTAAAATAACATTCATCACATCAGCACAATGGACACAAGAGTTTTTCACTGGGGAAACCTTTAAAGGACAAAAACCCCAAAAAGCATTAGTAGCTCATCTCATAAATGAGATGACTTAAATTCTTCAAAAAGTTCCTCAATCCCCAGTAGGGTTAACCACAAAAATTAGAAGATCAAAATCACAATTTACATCATAAATGCCCAACTAGGGTTTTGCAGAAATTAGGGCTTATGGCCCTTTTCTCTTTTCTGCTCAGAAAGACTGAAACTGCTCAGATCTGCTGACTATACCTATCAGCCCGCCTGGATCTCTTCATCCTACCTGGATCTCTTCAGATTTACTCGATCTGCTCACTATCTGTCTGCTGCCCAGAAAAAACTGCCCTGTTTGCCCGTCCGTACGGATCTGTTGTTCACCGTTTGGTTGCCCGAAAAATTTGGTTATCTTCCCAAAGGGCAGATCTACTGCTGTGGGCAGTCAGGGTCTGCCCAAGACCCTAGAGCCAGCCCAAAATGGGCTTTCGGGTCTGCTGTTAAGCAGCCCGGGTATGCTGCTGTAGCAGCCCGTGGCCTGTAAGGCAGCCTGTGGCCCCTGCAGGCTGCCCAGTGCTGCTATAGCAGCTCGGGAGCACTCACAGACTGCCCCAAGACTGCTGCTAGCAGATCATGGCTAGCTGCGAGCTGTCCAGAGAAGGATGGAGGCTGCCCACAAAAAGAAGGAAGGCTGCCTAAAAAAAAACTCAGCTGCCCGATCTGCCCTGAAAGTGAAAAGACTACCTGAGATGAAGGAGAAGGCTGCCAGAGATCTGGAGATAAATGTGACTGCTGAAGATGAGGGTCTGGCAAACCCAAAGACAAAAATGAAGAAACCCTAGTTGAGGGTTTTGCTGAGAGATCTTCAGAAGTAGTTGTACTTGTGAGAGCAAGTGTGTATCTCATAATGAAATGACTTGATCTTCTTTTATAACCTTCAGTCACCTGTAAGTGGACCAAAATTAGGAAGAACAAAATAATGACTTGATCTTCTTCCCTAATTTCACTTTTACCATTTTACCTTTTAGTAGTCTAAAAAGTCCTTTAAGTATTTTTCATTTTTACCAAAAGTCCTTACGTAACTTTGACTTTCACCTGTGGTCCCTTTTCCTGTGGTCCTTATGTATTTTTTACTTTAACCTTTTTCCAAGTGCCCCTGTGGTCTTTTTTATTCCATTCAATGTACATTATCATAAACCAAGAGAGTTACTAATGCTTTTATCACACACTCTATTTGACACCAAGATCATGTACTAAGGTAACTTAAACAAGGGTAGCTAAGCCTTGGAGAAGTACACAAAGCCCATAGATCAAGGATCAGAGTGTCACACATGCCTAGACCAAGTCTAGGGTTTACAGTGCCTTCCTGATAACAGACAAGGTGCCTCAGCCATGGGCTGCATCATTTGACCCTAGGTCAAATACTTGGTAACAAACCAAGCACCTCCATTCTCCAAGAGAATGGCTACTCGGAACTAAGTTGAATCTACCAGTACTAGACTGGTCCACATCGTGGTCCCGGACCAGATGTCTACCATTCAACAGAATGGTCACTCAACACTGGGTTGAGTCTACACTGTGGTCCCGGACCAAGTGTCCCCATTCTCCTGAGAGAATGGCTCTCGATGCTGCTCAGAAAAATCAACATTTTTGAGGGGTTGTGTTTTAGAGAGATCACGTTTTTGAGGGTTGTGAGAGAGCTAGGTTTCATTGTAATATTCTTACACAGAGGAAAGGCACGCTTTCTACCAAGTTAATCAGAGTCATTGCCAGATACAATAAAAATGAAATTTTTTATTTTTAAAAAGTTTGGAAAATAAATTTATAATTAAAATCAATTAATAACAAAATATCCAAATTTTGATTATGTAGTTATAGACCTTGATCAAAGATGCTTTATGCACTCCCAGTTGGATTTTAATTTCATGATATACCAAACAATACTAGCAATTATTTTTGGGCATCTGCCGGGATAAAAATAACTTCTTTCTTTCTGGTAATTTCAGCACTGGTCCTTAAACCAAAAACACTGTATGAAAACTATCGCCATTTGTCTTCGCAACTTATAGATATCCATTAGCTAAAAGAATGTTGGTTTCAGGATTGTTCAAAATGAAACAAGTCAAAGCAGTACATATATCATATGAAATAGAGAAGAGATATACATAAAAGCATCTGCCCATAAGGAAATCCTTTTGGGGGGGACACAAATTGCAAACAACAGCCACATTGTTGTAGAAATACTGTCACTAAATCTGACTTGGAAATAAAGGATCTTACTGTTCATTGCCACGTGGTCCTTTAGAACATGATGCCAGAACTTCATCACCAACTATGTGAGCTCCCAAACTCCTACCATGTGACTGTGGCAGAAAAAATTAAGATTTTGACTATTAGAAAGGGAGCAAAACCAAGAGAAGTTAACTAAGAGGCTGAAATCAGATGAGATAATATCAAACAATCAGATATCGAAGCACGGGAAGACCTAGAACGAAAATCACTTTTCAGTAACAATGGAGAGCACAGGATACTAACATAAAAATGAGGCATAGAGGAATTATTGCACACTAAACAGGACTGCAAAGATAATTCTCAGATGTACATTCTTTATGAGACATGAGCCTAAAGAGGACATAGTACCTGAAAAACAACAGACACTTCTCCTGCAATGGTTTCAACATTGGACTCTGAAAGTCTGTTTAAAAGGCCTGTGAAATAACAGATGTGGATCAAGCAATAACATAGGTAAAAAAAGCTTTGACCAACTAGTAAAGGAAACCTTCCTTGCATCACTGTTTTCCTTGTGGACTAATCTACTTATCAAGAAGAAGCACCTAAAATCTTAAAAGGAAAGAAGTGAATAAAGAGCTTAGGAGTTAACCGATAACAGAAGCCCACAATAGTGATGGTGTTTTCTTGAATAGGCAACAAACCTCTGATATGTCGGCGTATCTGAGCAGATTCACTGGACCCATCTGTCAAATTTAATCGCAAGTGTGGTGCCACATATTTTACAAAGGAATTTACCACGTTATGCTCTTTATCAGACTTGACACTTCCACCCAATTTTAATACTGACCTGTTACTGCCAAAGTTCTTTGCTTTGAGCAATTCACTCTCACTATCATTATTCTCTTCAGATTCTTCATGCTCGTCATTCTCATCCTGACCACCATGAAGAAATACCACATCCTCCCCTGCAGATATCTCGCTTGATTCCTTGTCAACTAGTAGAACCTGGCCCTTGTTTTTCACGCAGGAGTTAGAGCCTTCCAACAACTTTGATGATTTGATCTTGGTAAGTGAAGAATTCCCTGACTTCTTCCTTTTTTGTTTTTTTTGTACTTCAGGTTCTGCTTCTACAAAATCACTGTCTGAACAAATTGAATCCATTAATTCATTAATCCCATCATCTAAACCACTGAGCTTGCCATCCATAGCATTAAATTTCTTTGCAAGGTGCTTCTCCACTGTTAAACCTTCATCAGTTGAAACTGTCTTCTGCCCCTCTGTTTCTTCGGAATCTTCGAACTTTGTCTTTGTTTTCTTTAGAGAAGCTACCTGCATCTTGCCATATTTAGGCTGCTCATCTTTCAGTTTCAACTTCTTTTCAGCCTCATTTTTATATTCCGTATCTTTCAGTTTGGACTTCTTTTTAGTTGTCTTCAATTTGCTGTCTGGAATTACATCATTTGTGCCCTGGTCATGCTCTAAACTGTGATCCAGTTCCGTATTTAGACAACCCACCTGTAAAGAACCTTCATAAAGAGGGATTCCATCTAATATATCATTTATTCCATCATCAGGACCACTAATTTTACCTCGCTTAACCTTCAACTTCTTAGCAAGGCGCATTTCAAAAGCCAAATCTTCTTCTGCAGAAACAACTGACCCATGCTTCTCCATTTCTAGATACTCTTCAAATTTTGTCCTGGATCGCTTAGCTGTTGATATCTTTGTTTTTGACTTTCTAGAAGGCATGCTATCAGGCTTGAAACTGTCTTCATTTTTTTGTAACGACTTCCCAATGGTAGAATTCAGACTCTCATAAGATGATTCCAATTTGTGTAAATTTGACTTTGCCAAGTCCTTCTTATGCTTCTTTGAGGCCTGTAAAACAATCATGTTCATTAGTAATAATAGCCTGAAAAGGCCCCACAAAGCAAATTTGAACAAGTCTGACAATCATATTTAAAAACGAAAATAGAAGAAATCTACAAGTATTACTACATAGCCGCAAGAAACTCAAATTCATGACAATGAACTTCACTTTACGTTTCAACAAGAAAATCCCTTAACAGGTATTTTCTGGTTTTGGAGGAAGGGCAGACAAATTGCTTCAGTAGCGAGAAAACTTTTTCTTAATAAATTTATGCATCATTCATGATGAAAGCAAGAGAGAATAAGAAGTCACTTTAAGTAGAAGTGAATGATATAAATAAAAATGGGTTATCGTAAACTGTAAAATAGGCTCAGTATTAACTAAGAGCACCAATAGAATTTTACTGATAAGTTTGCTCAATGAGTAGATAAGTAATAACATGTTAGGTAGATAAACAGCATTAACAGATGCAAGAATGATCCATTCATCTATTCATTTCCATATCATTATTGAAAAAGCCAATACACTGTAGTCTATGATTTTTCTCCTACATTCTTAGCTTCCAGGTTTTGCACAATGGGCAGCGCTAAGTTCAAGTGTTATATTTCGGTTTAGTTCTAATTCTTGCAAATGTTCCCAACTTGCTCTTTAAGCTTGGCTTGACAAAGTAATCAGAACTGTGACCATGTACAAAGAACACAGAATCGCGCTACATAGCAATAGTCTGTATTTGGAAAGTGAAAGTGATTCCCGTTTGTAGCCAACCACGGTTAAAAGTTAATACATGTTCCATTTTGCAAAGTTTTGCCATATAAAGTGTAATGGAAGTACGCTGAGAAAAAAGACATACTTGATGGTCAGCCCATGATTGAAACCGTTGCTGCTGCTTTTTCTGGCGTGCTTCCTTTCTTCTTTCCTTTCTCGATTTGACTGCCTCCTCTGAAAATCCATAACATAATTAATTGTCAGTCTCTTCCAATCAAATTTTCAGAATATAAGTTATGAACATCAACTGTATTGAGGTATTAAAAACCAACCCATGTGAGATGAATGCAGTTTCCCTCCCAGGTAGCCAGTTAAGCACAACAAAAGTCACCGGATTTGGCGATTTTTCGCCTTAAAATTCGAAATTCGTCGATTTTTTGTGACAGGCGAACTGATTTGTTAAAAATCGTCGATTTTAAAGATAAACTCAAGTTCAGATCATGCACGAGGTTCAGGGCGAAATGAATCGCTAGAAAATCAGTTCGCGTTTCCTACATTCCGCGTAAATTCAATAAATTTCATTTAACTTTTTTGGGTTTGGTCGGCCCGCGGGTAAACCCTACCAAAAATAACTCTGCGAGTATACACTGCGAGGCCGCCGTCTGAATGCGTCAGATTCGACGATTGCTGAAAGTGTGAAGTTCTGAGCAGAGTGAAGTGTGAAATCACAGGTTTAGCCGACCCTCAGAATCTCGATTCTGAAGCAGGTATTTGACGGGTTAAAGTTTTGGACAGCCGCTGGGTGAGACTTACAGTATTGGTGATGTGAGGGCTCAGGGATCAGTGAAGGTGTAATTTTGGATTACGCAGATTATATGTTTACATACGCTCCGCCTCCAAGTTGAGCATCCTAAAGGAGCTTCTCTTGCTCGGGAATTTTATATAACTTTATTACATGTTAAGTTTTAAAATTAAAATAAATAGTATATATTATTTTATAATTTCATGTTAATTAATTTATAAAATTTTATAATTGCATATATAATATATTTTATAAAATTTTATAATTATACATTTGATATATGATTATGTGGATAGACTTTTTTATTTGATATTTGTGTTGGTCTAAGTTCTATGTTTTTTCATCTATGAACAAGGATGAGGCAAGTGTAATGTCTAGATTGATTATATGACAATCTTTCAAAATTCAAAATAAACAAAAATATATATAAAATAATCCATGGCTAATGAATGGATAACTAGTAGCCATGCATAGATAACTCATATCTCATAAATGGATAACCAAAAGATTATGGCAAATAGGAAGAATGTTGGTGATAACATGTAGCTAGGCATGAATGACTCGGAGTTGAACCGGTTTAATTAAAAGAATATAACGAATAAAAAAATATTTCCAAAATGTCTTCCATTCCATAACTATCTCTCAAACATTTGATCTCTATCTACCTGATCCACACATAAAGTATGTAAATGTGCTAGTTTTAATTGCATGTTGAATTTTTTTCATATAAAATTTTATAATTGCATATATAATATTATAATTACATATA
This sequence comes from Pseudotsuga menziesii, assembly GCA_001517045.1. Classification (NCBI taxonomy): domain Eukaryota; kingdom Viridiplantae; phylum Streptophyta; class Pinopsida; order Pinales; family Pinaceae; genus Pseudotsuga; species Pseudotsuga menziesii. Next base: position 138,049 of record LPNX011141689.1, on the reverse strand, counting down.
TTTTATATATAATTTTAATTGCATTGAATTTTTTTTTAATTTATATATATTTTTTTATTTTCAAATCTTGTACTCTCAAATTAATAACGAATTTTATCACCAAAATTTTTATTGTCTAACTTCAAGTACATCAAACTCCAACACGAATTCAAACCACGTGTGCATAGCACAATCTGCGTCAAAAAAAATTGCATTAATTCACATAGTTGCCAATCTCGCGGTAGAAGATTAATGGAGTGAGGTAGAAGTTCGTGAGCCGAAGCATCCAACTGATGTTTTTTTGTTTTTTTGTTTTTTTTTAATTATTTAAATGGAAAGATAAACGGGAAATTCAGCAATACTTCTTCACATTAGTGGATGGTAGAAGTGGTAAACCGTCGGCCATCCTCCCAGAAGGCCTAACCCTAAATGACTCAAGGCTCGAACCATGACCTCTCCCCGAACCGAGAGAGTGTGCGCATGTCTTACCAATTGAGCTAACCCTTGAGGCTATGCATGGGATGTTATGAGAAGCCTGATATTTTGACATGCCAAAGGATGTTTTTTGGGGATTTTAGACGTATTTGACAGCTAAAAATTTATGGCACGTGTTTTTTTTAACAGTTGAAAATTTTCTGACTATCAAATTTATTTATATCTTTATATATTGTGTGCTTATAAATTTTATAACTAATAGCCACACGGTGAAATTGGTAAGTGTTTGCCTAAATCAATCCTACAGCGAGAGCGGGTGTGAAAAAGGATGGGACCCATATCCCCGCAGACAAGGCATTAAACGGTGGCCACGAGTGCCTCTCAAATTAGCCCAACGTTTTCCACTGCCAAATTTAAATGCTTTGTTATTAGACAAGAATCGAATGTCCTATTCTAATTAAATAAATATAAATCACTCATAGAAATCATATTATGTATACCAACTTAAAAACGTGCATGGAAAAAATTGATATGAATACATATGGAGCATAATCTAACTCCTCTATGAGGATTTTGAGGTATTTTCCCATCTAAACATTTTAAATCTTTTCTTTTCTTCAAAATGAAATTTATTATACTATTGAAAACAAATATAGCAAAGGCTTGTCAAAAAGCTCAAGAAATGTTTAGAAACTTTTAGCTCACGAATTACAAAATGTCACGGTCCATCTCCTTATTCTTAATCTCTTGGAAATGAAGAGATATTTTGAAATCAATCTTTCATATATTTTTTTAGTAATCTTTAGGTAAGAAAAGAAAGCAAAGAATACATTCTTTCAGGTTCTAAAAGGCCTGAAATGCTTGTTGGAACATTACATTCCAGTAAAATAGTACAACTAATTTGAAAATTAATGTTTGTTCACTCAAATTCTATGTAAGAGATTTAGGCCTTCACTACATGAGAATTGTAGAGAAACTACCTCTATATAAAAGCAAGAACACTTCATGTATCATTTCAATTTTCCAAATGAGTAGTTGTGTGGAATGCCATTGTTCTGCGAGGACGCGTCCCCTAAGGTCAAGGGCGCACACTCCCCTCGTTTCCCATGCCTATGGGCTTGGGGACTCCTTGGGAAATGTTTCCCCACGTCCCCTTTTCCCGAAAACTCAAGGAAACTCACAAGGAACATCTCGAAGAGGTGGCGGCATATGGGCGTCCCCTCATGAAAAAGGGGGGCACCCAAACACCCCTACACAATTTTCATTTTTTCTTCATAACTTAAAAAACAAAAACAAAAAATCATGGTTTGGTTGGTGTGCCATTGGTCACTCATGAGAGTGAGTCTAACTCAGATAGTGACACTCCCAATGATGGTCGCTTCACGCAATGGATGCATGTGGAGGGACCAATCCATGGAACTATCTCCTTGATGTTCTTTTGATGTTTCAACTTTCATTTCGCTACTTTTATTTCCAATGTTCATTGTCCATTGTTAGTTTTCAGTTTAACTTGTGACTATAGAAGTAGATACTATCATTGATGACCTTAGACTGAGTCTTTGTCTCATCACTCTTTTGACTCTTGAAAACTTAAGGTGTTTAGGACTTTATGTGACATGTCTATGATTCAGTTTTATGATTTTAATATTTTAAACTTGCATCTATTGTTTATGTTTATAATTCAAATTTATAATGGAAGATGTGCATGTATTATAAATTTATAATTTATCAATGTGAAATTCAAATACTGAAATGGTAAATGATTCATGAATCAATGATGAATTGACGACCATGTTTACTATGATGAGTTTTCTATTTTAATTTAAGTTTTAATATGTAAATGGTGATGGGATGAGAAATTTATATATTAATATGTTGGGGTTTATATAAATTATATATATTTTACTAATTTTAAAGACCTCGACATCCCCCCGTCCCCTAAATTTTCCTAAATTTGGGGTTGGTCTGTCTCCAATGTGCGTTCCCTCGCTCCCCCACACTCCACGTCCCAAAAACTTGGTGGAACACTAAACGTTGCTTTATGGTTAGCTCAAGTTATTTAACCTATCTCTCAAAATCTAAGAAATTCGCAAGTGAGTCTTTCTTGGCATATAGCATGTTGTCTTCTTGGCATATAACATTTTATTTACAACATTTCGTGTTGGGATATGTCGTACTTCTGCAATCTGGAAACATTTGAATCTCTTGGGTCACAGGTGACATATAAATCATAAATATATTTTCACATTATGACATTAAGTAATTTATAATATATACTTTGTCCTTGGGGTTGTGGTTCAACATTAAAGACAGTGGCATGGTTTTTAGCTTTTGGTTGCTTTTTGAAAGTGTTTTCACCTAGCTAAGAGAGAGGCTCATGGGATGAGGAGGGCTTGTGACCACTTAATGCCTTTGTTTATGTATGGCGTATCCTAGTACCTTTGTCTATGTTTGGCTTACATTCGGACAATTTAGATTAGGTGTATGTATGCTTGCACCTTGGGATTGATGATAGGGAGGTGCACTTCTTAATGTGGTAGCTAGTACATGTGAGTATTTGGGATCTTCTAAAAGGTTCACATGTTGTGGAAGATGGATGCTTGGCATGTGTGGAGGATGTAGGTTTTTCCTAAGCAGAATCGAGAACCATTCTCTCGGAGAATGGAGGCACCTGGTCAGTTACTAGGAAATTAACCTAGTCTAGGACTGGGGCCTCAGCCTGGGGCTGAGGGCCATTCTCTGGGAGAATGGAGGCACCTAGTCAGTTACCAAGGAATTAACATAGTCTGGGACTGGGGTCTTAGCCTAGGGCTAAGGGCCATTCTCTGGGAGAATGGAGGCACCTGGTTAGTTACCAGGAAATTAACCCATTATGGGATTGGGGCCTCAGCCTAGGGCTGAGGGCCATTCTCTTGGAGAATGGAGGCACCTGGTCAGTTACCAAAAGTTAACCTAATCCAATACTAGGACCTCGGCCTAGCTGGGAGAATGGAGGCGCTTAGTCAGTTACCAAGTATTTGACATTGAGTCATCTGATGCATCATGGGGCTGAGGCACATGGTCAGTTACCAAGTCATCACCATAAGCCCTATATTGGGTCTGGGCAAGTGATGCACTCCTCTCCTTGATCTATGGGCTTGAGACTGTCTCCAGGGACTAGCTACCCTTGGTTGAGAGAGAGACCTAGCACCTGATCTTGGTGGCAACAAGGAGATCATGATAAAGCATTTAATAATTCACCTTATTTATAAAGATGCACTTTGAGTGGGCATGAATGAATCATGAGGACCTTAAATAACTCTAGAAATAACTTGTTGTGGTCACAAAAACACTTGAAGGACCATGAAACCCTTGTCTTGGTCAAAGTGACCATCAAATGAAGGACCAAGTGGCACAAGACAAACACCATAAAGACCAATGAACCACAAAACATTAAAAGTTAAGCGTCAAAGATGAAAAAGAATGGAAGCCCTAATGTCAACTTCCTAATTACATGGAAACATGTTATGTTTGATGGAATATAAATATAGAAGCACTTCAACTCTTTTGTCATCATCCAAGATCATTTGACTACTCCAAAACAATTCGTTGAATAAGATCTTCTAATTCATCGCAACTGTGTTTGACTGAGGAAAATTTCAGTGGTTGGTTTACTCTTTATCTTTTCCCTAATGTGGCAACTCTTAGCCTTCTAGGGATTCTTCCTTCACAACATATCTCAGTCATGGTGGAGGGTAGTCTCAGTGGTGAGGAGTAGTAGAAGCAGAGCTGCTACAGCTCATGGTGGAGGTAGCAGTAGAGGGTGGAGAGGTAACTAGGGTCTTCTATACTTGCACCTTAGCTACCCTAAATGCACTACAACACCCCGAGCCCTAAAAGGGTTATGCTCCCATGCTCCTAAGCCCTATTAAGGATGATATACTATAGCAGCAGGAATCTGTAAGGTCGCACCAGCCTTCGCAGAGGTGGCAACATGTACAGTAGCAACACAATCCACGTGGAAGTAGCAGCATTGATGACGGCAGTGAATTAGGGATTTCTCAGTTTGGAAAATTTTTATGTACATTCATCTCAGAGTTCCAGGAGCAAATTGATCTCTGCTCATGTACAAACTCAGTCATCTCATTTAGAGGATGAATTATTAATGATTTGGGGTTTTTGTCCTTAAAAGGTTTCCCTGTGGAAAATCTTGTGATCAATTATGTGGATGCTTGTTTTACTACTGCATTTGTTCTACTGTTGTTAACATCTCAAGTATTATCTCTAATAGTCTGTAAAATTTAAAAATACCATACACATGTCAAATTTCAACAGAGGAGCCACCTTGGAGGCGGCCATTAGGCACTTGGAATTTAGGCACCTAGGCCTAGGAGCATGTAACCACCTTACACAAAATTTGAGGAACGCTTGAGTAGATGGGTCATTGATTGGAGAGCACACTATCTTAGAGGAGCGCTTGACATGTGGACATCTAGCTTAAACAACACACCACCTTAGGGGTTGGAGAAACCCTAGTGTGACTTGTGAACATCTTACTCTCAAGAACACTACAATTGGGGATTTGTTTGTTGACTTAGCCCAGGGTTGCTTGTAGACTTCATTCCCTTCACCTTTGTCTGTATAAGGGAGGATAGTATCATTATTGAACATAGCTACTTTGTATATTATAGATTGATAGTTGGTGTGATGTTATCTATTTGGAGAATCTTCGAAGATCGTGTATTACTCTTGTAACAAAGATTAGTGCATGTGGGATGCTAGCGCTAGGATTATTTGGCTTGTGAGACGCAAGTGTTGAGGACGGTAGCGTTGTAATGTCCCCTATTCAAATGGATGCTAGATTGTGGGTTGTTTAGGTTGTGTGCATTCTCCAAACAGTTTGCAATTTATATTGATTTATAACTTTCCAACAACAATTTGCACTTCAATAAAATATTTCATCAATCATATCATGATATGTTCACCCTAGTTGCACATGAGATGAGGAACACCATTGGCATTTTATTATGAATGGTGGATGATAACATTAGCTAAGGCTGTTGTAGCAACTACAAACATTGAGAACACACAATAACAATAAATCTGGAAATGGTGGATGTCAAGCCTCTCTAACAACTGTTGTGATTTCTACTGGACTGGTCTAGTTTGCACAAAATGAGTTTGTTATAGCTATTGACAGTGGAGAATGTTGATGTGGATGGTTGTAGTAGTTGGTATCATGATCAAGAATGAAGATAATTCTCTACTGAAAGAAATAGTCTCCACTAACCCACCCAGCCAAAGGATAGTTGTTTATCTCTAATTCCAAACCCCCTTTCACAGGTCTACGACCTCCACAGAAGGCCCACGATCCTCACAACAAAGGTCTGCCCCGGAATGAAGTGGCACGCCGCACTTAATACAGTCTCAACACAAGTATGAGATATGAAGCATACCCAAAACCACGCCAAAGTGATGGAGCTCAGCTGCTAGGGAATCCGCACCGAGGAGTTGCTCTCAGCTCTCCTTGGTGTTAGCCGCACCTTCCAATGCCTCATCGTATCCTCCCTAGAACTCGACCTTCGATCCGAACCCGCGACATCCTCCAAAATTTATCGGCCTCTTCACCTAGTTCACGAGCTCCCCCGAACTCTTCGCAGTCTACCCCAAAGGGTGAATCGACCCACACAAATGCCCCATGGCCCCTGCTAGTGATCCAACCAGCTGTCGGCAGGTTCGCCTTGCAGCTGACAGGTTCACCTTCGACACGTTCGTTGCAACGGTTGAACTTCTTACCGTTATAACTTCTTGTAACTGAACGTAGCGGGTAGTCACCCAAACGTCTCAACATTCTCTATATAAGCATGTACATTATGTAATATAGACATCTTTCTTATCATAATTTGATTCCTCCATCTTTCATGGAGCAGAAGTAATAAATTGGTTCAAATTCTTGCATATTGTCTGTGTGTATTTCTTGTCGATCTAGTGTGTTTCCTACTTTGTTGTTTCTTCTTATATGCTTCCGCCATAACAGTACTCAACTCATTCAGTCAACTGGTGTCCCCAATGTGCACCTGGGAATGACCTGGATCATTGGTATCAGAGCAAGATTTTGTTCAAATCTTAAGTTACATAAGCACTTCCATCAAAGTTATTTAACTTATGCATGTTCAAACACGCTCGCAAACTCAGCAAAACAAGCATACACTTCCTTCAACTTCATAAAAGATGGTCGAAGAAGCAAATAATAGACATGCAACTGACGAGATAGAGCAACTCATAGAAAAATCATTGGCTCGCTAGCAAACCGAAACGTTTGCCCAGTTCAGCCAAATTCTCTTGAGAGTCACTTCGAACTCCGGGGAATCCTTGACGCAATCTCACTCCGATAAAATCAGCCCTTTCCAAGAGCAAATGAATCTGGACGTACTGAACCTTGAAGGCAATATTGATGTGGAATACGTCGACAATTGGGTACAACAACTGGAATCTTACTACGCGGTAAATCAACTCTCCGAAGCAGAAAAGATCACCATTGCGTCCTTGAAGATGTCAACCTCCGTACAATGTTGGTGGGAGAATCTATAGACAAAGACGGAAAAAGAAGAAAACCCCATAGACACATGGGAAAAATTTGTCGAGTATGTCGGAAAGGAGTTCTACCTAGCCAAGTATCTTGAATAGCAGTATAAGAAGTGGCAGTAGCTAAGGAAATGGAAAGACCAGTCCGTAAAGAGTTACAACGACGAGTTCTACCAACTCATGGCTAGACTTGGCATCCAGGAAGAAGAGAAATTGCTTGTCCTGAAGTGCGTTAGCGGTTTGTCCCCGTACATTCAGCAAGAGATGGAGTTTTTGACTGTCAGCATGCTTGCGGACGCATTTCATTACGCCAACAAGCTTGAAGCTAAACATAAAGGAAAGATACGTTTCACAAACAAGCAAACAGGTCGAACATCCGACAAGAAGTCGCCAACTAACTCCGACAAGTTCAAGAATCCTACTCAACAGACTCCGCCAAAGCTTGATCATCAAAAGAATAACTTTCAAAAAAGACAAGAGGGATCGCAACAAACAGAACCCTATTGGGAAATGGTGTGATTATCACAGTTCATCATGGCATGATACGTCAGAATCCAAATCTTGTAAGACATTTTTGGCAAAATTGTCGACATCCGACTTGTCCAACAGAACCCCAGTAGAATCTGATCCAGATACATCATCCCTCCTGGCTTCGACCTCAACCACTCCGACAGGCTCGAACATCGTCGATGAGGAGGAATGAGAGCGCCTATTCTATACACGGATATGGGTTCGGAACAATCCAGTACATCTGATTGTGGATAATGGTAGGCAGAAGAATTTCATTTCTGAATATCTTATGAAGAAATTAGGTCTTGTCACCACTCCACATCCTCAGCCTTACAATATCGGTTAGATGAAGGATGGGCAAGAACTAAGGATCACACGACAATGTCGATTTCACCTACTTCATTAAGCCTTTTGAAGATTAAGTACTCTGTGACGCGGCACTGCTTTCTATAGCCGACACCCTATTTGGTAAACCCTACCTATGGGATCGACACGGTACATATCAATCATGGCCTCATAAGGTGATTGTCAAAATCTGAAACTAATGGTATAGCATACCAGAGCGATGACCCACATCAACGATTGTTATGATATCTGCTAAGAAAACAAAGAAGCTTATCAATCATGCTCAAAAGTTTGCATTAATCATGATAAAGCCTTAACATTTGAGGAATACTACACCAACCAGTTGCCTCACCGACCAATGCAGCTCCCGACAACATTCTTGAAGAATACCAGAACATATTTCAAGCACTAGACGGAGTACCTCTGCACTGTTAGGTAAAACACTCCTTTGAACTTGTTCCTGGTTCTTCATTACCTAACGCATCTGTTTACAGAATATCCATTCTCAAAAATGAAGAGATTCACAGACAAATCCAGGATTTGATCGACAAGGATAATATTCCCCCTAGATCCTCTCCTTGTGGAAGTCCAGTCATCTTAGTTCCAAAGAAAGACGAGGCTTGGCGCATGTGCATCGACTATCGAGATCTCAACAAAATTTCAGTGAAGAACATATACCATCTTCCACGAATTGATGAAATCATCGATAATTTGAAAGGTAGTAAGTTATTTACGAAACTCAACCTCAAGTCAGGATACCACCATATTCCAATCAAGTCCACCGATGTATGGAAAACGGATTTCAAAACCACGGAAGGACTGCTTGAATGGTTAGTCATGCCTTTTGGCTTAACCAATGCACCTGCAACCTTCATGAGATATATGGATGACCTTCTACGACCTTTCATCGGTAAATGTGTCATTATCTATCTCGACGATATCTTGATTTTCAGTCGATCATGGGAAGAACATGTCAAACAACTTCGGCAAGTTTTTGACACTCTCCAGCAACATCGGCTATATCTGAACATGGACAAATGCTCATTTGCGATGACCAACATCAAGTATTTGGGGTATGTAATTGACTCTGTAGGCATCCATGTCGACCCCAAAAAAGTACATATCCTCAAAGATTGGCCCATTCCTCAAAAAATTCATGAACTAAGAAGTTTTCTTGGTTTGGAGAATTTCTATCGACAATTCATACTTGGCTTCAACCACATCGGATGGCCTCTTAATCAGTTGACGAAAGGAAATGGGAAAATTGTATTCAAATGGACACCGACACAAGAACAAGCTTTTGAACAAATAACAAACAAGCTTTGTACTGCACTAGTACTTGTGTTACTTGATTTGCATCAGCCCTTTGAGATTGAGATAGATGCATCGAACTATGCTCTCGGCGTAATGATCACTCAGTCAGGTCACCCAGCCGCGTTTCATTCCAAGACTTTCAGCGACACAATCAAAAGGTACTCGACGTATGAAAAATAATTGTATGCCATTGTGCAAACCCTCAAGCAATGGAGACTCTACATTCTTGGAAGGGAAACAGTCATCCTCACTGACCATAAGCTTTTGCAGTTCGCTCTGACTCAGTCGAAACTATAGACAACCCGAAAAGTCAAGTGGATTAATTACCTGCAACAATTTCAGTTGGTAATTAAGTATCGGAAAGGAAAAGCCAATGCGTAGCCAATTGTCACAGCAGACCACCCATTACTCTACTGTCTACAGTGATGAGTATGCAAGGTTATGACACCACTACTTGGCCGCAATTGTATTCGGTAGACTACGATTTTTCTACAATCTATCGACAACTTCAGATCGACAAGTTGTCGACTGCTGACTACTTCCTGAAAGACACCTTGCTATATAAGCTTGGACAACTTTGTGTACCAACCAGTGAGCACTGACAGAATCTCATTTGGGATGCGCACTATAGTAAGACTGCAGGACATTTTGGAGTCGTAAAAACACTTACTATCCTCCAAAAGTATTTCTACTGGCCTTCACTTAATATGACGTCAACAAGTACATTCGATCATGCGTGGTTTAAGCCATTGCTAAATCATCGAATTGAGGACAAGGATTGTACACACCTTCTAGTTCCTGGTAGACCATGGGAATCTATTTCTCTAGACTACTTGACGGGTTATCCTACTACCAAACATCAGCATGACGCGACACTAGTAGTAGTCAACAGATTTTCCAAGATGGCTATACTCATACCATGCAAGAAGATTACGACAACACAACAGACTGCTCATCTCTTCTTTGAACATGTGTGGAAACACTATGGCCTCCCGACGACCATTATTTTCGATAGAGATGTTATATTTGTCAGCACCTTTTGACAAACTCTCTGGCAACATCTCGACACAAGAATTTCTTTGTCGACAATCTTCCATCCGCAGATAGATGGACAGACGGAAGTTGTAGATCGCTTAATCGTACAATTGCTTTGCATGTACAACCACAAGCATCTTCAAACATGGGATGCCAACCTTCCTTACATACAACATAGTTACAATCGTTCTCAACACAGCTCTATAGGAAAGAGTCCATTTGAGATCTATTTCAGATTTCAACCCTCAGCGCCTATCAACTTAATCTATTCCTCGACACAGTCGAATGACATGGAATTCGAAGGACGCGAAGTGGAGAAAGAATTGAAGTTTAGAGATCAAATCCACAACATCCAAAAGCAAGAACATGAAATGTTGTAATGAGCAAATGCAAAAGCTAAGGCCCGAAATGACAAGCATCGTATTCCTCATTCATTTCAAATTGGGGATCAGGTCTGGTTACATCTAAACAAGGAGTGCTTCACTAGTCCATATAGAAAGATGAAACCTTTGCGATATTGTCCATATAGTATCCTTAAACAGATTGGAGAAAACGCTTTTCAGCTCAACATTCCCGCATGCCTTGGCCTACATCCAATTTTCAATGTAGATCTGCTTCGACCATACCATGCACCATTGTTGGAACAAAATGACATTCAGACAACATAACCCGAAGACATCCATCCATATGTTTAGGAACCTCTTATTTGTGACACCGTTGTGGGATGATGCATACGCCTTACAAGGACGACCTCCATTCCCTTGTTTCAAGTGGCTAAAGCTGGAAAACTCCCCACACAAGGAAAATGGTACTCTGCTAATGAAGTCGTCAACAAGTTTCCTCACCTAAACGAATACACAATGGAGACCATTATTTATTAAGGAAGGAGGAATGATCCAACCAACATCCGACAGGTTCGCCCTGCAGCTGACAGGTTTGCCTTGCCAGCCGACAGGTTCATTGCGACGGTTGAACTTATTACAGTTATAACTTCTTGTAACTGAACGTATCAGGTAGTCACCCAAACATCTCAGCATCCTCTATATAAGCATGTACATTATGTAATATAGACATCTTTATGATCATAATCTGATTCCTCCATCTTTCATGGAGCAGAAGTAATAAATTGGTTCGAATTCTTGCATATTGTTTGTGTGTATTTATTGTCGATCTAGTTTGTTTCTTGCTTTGTTGTTTCTTCTTATATGCTTCCGCCATAGCAGTACTCGACTCATTCAGTTGAGTGTTGTCCCTAGCGTGCACCTGGGCACGACCTGGATCATCTAGCTTCATGACCCTCCATACGAGCCTCAGGATCCACGCTCTTGGTCCTCTCTATAGTGCTCGCAGCTGCATTTTAACAAAAAAGGGGGTCGACCCCTTTAGAAACTCCCCTATCAGTCTCTAGTCACGAGTCCACAAGGAATATACTCAACCTCCTTAAAAGTCCACATATTCACTAGTAATCGACTTGACCTCCTCCAAAGTCCATGGATTCACTAGTAATGAACTCGACCTCTACGAGCATCCACGGTACTTTCAAAGGAGAGATCGACCCTTTGAAGTTTCCACAATGCCACGAATTGACTTCAAGTGCCCATGACAAGCTAAGTCGCTCTACTCAAATTCGCTCAACAATTCGTTACACCATAATATCGAAGATCAAATCACTAAATAAACTTAATTGGAAACCTTGGATGGATTTCTCCTTTACTAGGGTGGATATTACACACCAAAACCAAACAAGTGATTAAAGAGTTTTTCCAAACCCTAACAAAAACTCTAGCTCACGAGATTATTTGCACGTTGTTGTCCAACCTATAAATTTGGAAATAAATTTTTTATAACAATAGTAAAAAGGTGATATTTGACGTGCAAATAAGCTTGCCAAAGTGGTAGTAAAATAGTTTTTGGGTTTTACTCTTAATGTTGGAAATTTTCTGCATGCAATAATTTTGAGTGGTAAATGGATGGAAGAAAGGCATTCTAAATGACTAAAAACATCAAAATATAGGCCAGAATTACATACACACAAGTATATCAATGCACTTCCAAATTTAAAAACTAGATAAATAGCATAGCCTGTTAAAAAAATGATTAATGTCAATATTTTGTCCACCTAGAAACAATGTCGAATACTTCACCAAAATCTTATTTTTAACCTCAAGAGTAGCAAGCATTCTTTAATAAATATCGTAAGTAAATATATTAAATGTGAAGTACATTAGCGACAAAAAAAACAGTAACAACTGACTTAAATGCATTTAACACAGGGATTTGCTCAAACACATACCTTGGAAAAATCCCACACTTTGGGGAAAACTAGTAAAAGAGAGTTTTATTATTGTTAAGCTTCTCATTAAAAGATTTTACAACAGATATACAACCAACAATAATTTAAGCAGTACTTATCTCACAAACCTGTCCACTATCCACCTCAATTTCTATGTCACTTGTTTACTAGAAACTATGCACAGGACCAACAATACTCACACCTCAAACTTTGTGCCTAGATTTGATACTCAACAACTGAACAATACAACCTTCTCTTTTAGTAAAAAATGCACCCCAAAACTTGCAAAGAAGACTCTCAAACAACATGCCAAAATACAATTGTATTGTACAACAATAACTTATGTTGTATGGCCCTGTTAATACTATATTGTACACCTTGTACTTTAGTCTGTACAGTACAGATTGTCCTTTACTGGTTGTAGCTTCTTGGGAAGTGTGCCACCTAGCTTTGGAAACAACACCCTCATTTTCCTTTCTTCTCCTCTTCTCTTGCTCTTGCACAAGCTATATTTTCACTCTCTCTCATGAAACTTGAGCCACCCACGAGACTACTCTCTCTTCTTTGGAATGTGTGCCTCTACCTCTCATCACTTTGGAATGGTATGAAATGAAGTCTCAAGCTCTTCTTTTATCTTCTCGTTAGGGTAATTCCTCATGACTTTTTGAATTCCATAGCTTAAATTAGATCTTAGACTCAAGATCTAAGGTTGTGATTTAATCTCATGTTCACTTAAATTCCCTAAGTGAACAATATAATAAATACTTTATTTTCGAAAAGTCGTTTTTTCCCTAAATATTATAAAAGTGCATTTTATGACTTAAAGTCACTTTAATTAAGTACAACTCACTTTAAAAACATAAAGTCACATTAAAAAACACTTTAATAAAGTCACTTAATTACATTCAATGAGACTTCATATCACCTCGAACTCCTGCACCTAGGCACAAGATGTGGGAGTACCTGTTATAGCCAAAATTGGCACTTTTTCATCTGTGATGACACTTACATGTTTTGGTCGCATGACGACACTTCATGAACTTATTGTCACTCACCTAAAGGAAATTTAATGGATGTAAGAACCATATTTGGGACCTATTTAGGATTCCCTTACCTATTTCTTGGCTCATTGGATACTTAGGAAGGTGATGAACAAGTTTGCAGACCAAATCACCTCCTTAAAACCCCTAGAAAAACCCTTAAAATGCCATATTTTCCCCAAAATGCCTCTTTCCTTTAGTCCACTCACGTTTTTGCTTTTGCACATGCTTGTTGCTAGTGTTCAACTAGCGTGTATCTCAAAAGATGCCCCAAAAATATTAAAAAACGTCGAAATTGGATGGATCTGGAACTGCCTCCTCAGTTGTAACTGCTTACTCCTCAACCCTATATTCTTCCTTTATTATATAAGAGAGGGAGAGGGGACCATGAAGGGTGTTGGACCTATAGTATTGTTATTTTGGTAGAATTTGGAATCTCATCCCCCTTACCTACTCCCTTATTTCCATCTACCCTTGTTGCATTACTTAGAGGTTGGGATTCTTGGAGGAGAGAAGTGGGTTATCCAGATTGAAGGTTTCTTGAGGTGTCATGATTGATGAGAAGGTATATATTTGTACTTGTTTCATTGATTAATAAAGACTTGACATTCCTCCCTTTCCAAATCACTCTGTATATATCTCTGTTTTGATTGTATGTAGATGTTTAGGATATCAATTCTTTCATGTTCTTTTGAATATCAATATCTTGTATGTGGTCAAATTGGTTTAAGGAAGGTTTGAAGTGGTATTTTGCAGGTTCCTTGCTTGGAGAGCAAGAGGAGAGCTCAAGTGCAAGCTTGAATCAACCTTCTTTTGTAAGGTACACATCATTTCTAACCCTTTCCTTTTTGCTTAAATGTGTACTTGCAGAATCTTATATGTTAGTCTTTGTTATAACGTTATTTGTCGCACCCAATGCATCATGCCTTGATGGCCTTTCCTTGTCCCTATGCTGACTCACTATACCCCATTTACTCACCATAGCCCTGATGCTCCAATTTAACCCTTTAAAGAACACTTTTGAAGATACACGCAGATCACAAGTCTACAACTCGTGTATACACAGCTTGCACCACAATCACCCGCGTGCATCCGGTTTTATGCTCAAAAACAAAAAAATATTTGGAGTTTTCCCCATCAAGTAACTAATGGCTTGATCCTTGTCCTTCCATATGCAGGGAAACGCTTCGATTCGACCCTAAATTTCCTATTGAGGGGTTATATATTGAGTTATTGTGAAGCATTGGAGGAGGAAAAACTTGGAGAGTAAGGGGATTATAGCAAAATTTTGCCCCATTCTTATATGCTTGAATATGCATCCCTTTGTCTTTTGATGAAACCATTGGTGCTCTTTTCCCAAGCTTGCCATTTTCTTTGTGAGCTTTCCATTTTATGGAGGATTGAAATGGTGGAGGGACTCAGTTTCTTGGTTCCGACAAGGTGTCAACAGAGGTTGTCATTTTGTATCTCTATTTTACATTAATAGAAATATCCATTTCTCATCCAATTTCATGTGCGATTACGAATATCTGTATCCATGGATGTAATTGATTTATATACATGTTTAAATTGAATATGTTAGATTAGATACTAACACATTATATATAATGCTTGTATAACTCTTTGTTGTTGAGGATGAATTGTAGGGACAAGTTTTGATTGAGAGCTTAACGGTGGTCTTCTTTGAACATTTAGTTGAGGTACGGTTCTAAGTTTATTTTATATATCTAACATGCTTGAGAATGGATTGAATTCTGGTGTCATATTGTCTGTTGTGGTCCATCCCAAGCCATATAAAGTTTTTCTCTATAACAGAATTGGTGACTCCACTGATGATATTTCCTTTTTTGTTGGGGTTTGGGTGCATTGTTTTTGCTCAATTTCTCCTTGTTTCTTTGTGTTTCTATGTCGCATTTGTAGTATGTTCATTCATTAACAGACCCCTAGAGTTGTTTAACCCTTTTCCTACTTTTTACCACCTTCTTCTTTGTTTACACGGGTTAGAGAAAATACAGTCGAGTATATACGCGGGTTGTGCTCTACCTAATCGCATGCATACGCTTCTGTTCTTTGAATAGTCACGCACATCTCCCTCTTTCGTTGGGATCTTGATGTATGAAGTTGTTGGATGCTTTATGAGCGTGGTTGGGTCTTCTTGGGTACCAATACTCTCTGTTGGTTGTTCCTTTTGTGACTAGAGACTCCTTTTTATTAATTTTCTTTATTCTAAATTGTTCTTGTGAATTTATCTCATTTTTTGTTTGTCATTAGTGCATTATTCTTTTAGTCTCGGTGTCTTGCTTGGCTTGTGTTTATTGCTTGCTGCAGAGACTGAGAATTTTATTGACTTTTATTCCATTTTCATTCATTTATATTGAAAATACAAAATAATTCTATAGTTGCATACTTACTTGCATCTCATTTATGCATTTAAGGAGGTACTTGCATTGGGTTGCTTGAATGAGAGTAGTGTTTAGACTTTCATACATGAAGGATTGCATTGGAATTTGAAAATAAAATGAAATTCTTGTGCATTACATTTAGTGGCATACCATTTTTCATTTGAAAACAAAGTTACACTTGGCATTGTTTTTAGGTGTGCATATTTGCTTTTATTGTTGAGTTGTAACATCACTAGTTGCACGTCCATATCCCTTGAGTAATCACAGCCTCTAAAATTAACACTTAAAATAAAAATAATTACAACAATTTTATTTTATAGGGTGCACCAACAAGCTTAGGTTTAAGAGTATTGGAATAGGATGTTGTGAGTAAACTTCTCCAAGACTATAAAACAAAATAATTATGTATAGAAGAGAAGAGAAATCCTTAGTATAATTAGTGTTCCCAGGACACTCCTCTTACACGAGAGTTAAGCATGAGGCAATGCGCACATTGGTGGTGGGGATAGCCCTCTACTACCTTCTGTTGAGCACCGAAGATATTTCTAGGATTTCATTCGTATCTGGGGGCTTTTGAGGTACCTTTAGTGCTTTCGAACTTCGGGCTTTGTCACCCTACCCATATTGTAGATCTCGCATGTGACTGTTTGCCTGAGCATTGATTATATTAAGCTGACCATAGTTACCTTACCTAGGTATCGCAGGGGGTGCTTGCAGAGGTTATTCTACGAGTGTCCTGGCCAAGTTGGGGCCAAACAACACATTCGCTTTACGCGTTGAAGTTGAGGTCCACTATAATTGGTTACACACCTTCGCTTGTAGTGTATGGGAGTCTCAAGCCTATTATAGGTAAGACATACCTACTGCATTGAATATCTCACTTGTCCTCACTCTAGGCATGTTTGCATCTGACCTAATTTTACTTAGGGGCGTGATTTGTATGCACTGGTCGTCTTTAGGGATCGTGGTTACTTGAGTATTTTTATTTGTGGGATCATCGTGGATCGAGTTTCGACTCCCCATCGTTCTCGTCGTTTAGCAGGATTACTGCCTTGTGATCCTCCCCCACCTCTTCATAAGAGGGTTAGACATTCTAGGCAACCTCTTTTCCATCGAGATTCCCATACATTTTTTACCATAAGTACTACTTCTGAATCCCCAGAGCTCCCTCCATCCCCATCATCTAGAAAGGGAGGAGGAGCCTTTAAGGTTCCTTCTTCATCTACTATATGGATTCTCGGAACTCCAATTTATACCGACCCTCATGGGGCTGGACCTTCCCATATGGTATGACTGAATTTTTCAAACTTGACAACCTTTAATTGAAACTTTGCCTCAGGAAGGTTGAGTGTTGAGACTCAGTCAATTCCCTTAAGTTCAAGTCCTTTTACACTCAACATGCTAGATATCATTACTAGTATTTTGTCACCCGTACCAGGTCTAGTGCAAACCCTAGTGTTGTACTAGGGGGAACGTCATCCCCTTACCTTGCACATTAATTCGAAAATGGTCATGTTCCTCATTCTACTCCATTTGTCAAGGGATTTCCACCTCCTCCATCTAGTATTCACACTAGTGTTCGTTCCTCTGGGGTGGTAGTGAATACGTGAGCGTTGGGTCTACATTTTACATTCCTTCTTATGTCCCATCATCCACTGAACTGATTTCATCGAATATTTTTCTCATGACCAATCCTTCGTATATCATATAGTTTGGACTATTTACTAACTATGTGTAACTGTTTTTGGACTAATGTCGTTGTGTAGGGTCCATTTTTTGTGCAATTCCGTTGATATTTTGGCTTGTTCATGCCCATGGAAGGTATACAATTGAACTGGAATATAAGATAGGGCCACTTTCCGCATGCATTGTGCATTATCCCATGACTATGCCACATTAATCATAGGTACGAACCTGCTTCTTATTGTCACAGAACCATTCTGTTGCTACTAGAAGTGTCATTATGTAAGCGGTAGATCTTCCCCAATATTAGGTGCCCTAGTTAGATCATGTTTTGTCATTCGGTGCCCATGCGAGTGTCCTCCTTAAGTTTGGGAGTCCCTTGTAGTATCGCCATGCCTTTAAATAGAAAACCCATACTCTTATTTACATTTTATGCTGGGAATCTCCTATAGGGACTCCCATTTTTATCAAGTTGTAAATGCATTACATGCGTTTGATTGCCTTATTGAGATTAACATCGACTCTCTGCCTCACTTTTATAAGACATTATATCCCGAGCTTGTCTCAATTCTAGCCAAGCAGATCCTCTCATTTATCTTTTGTACCTTAATTATCCGTACCCAAAGGAAACATTCCCCCGAGTGTCCTTATCCTGCATGTGCTTCCTTGCAATTAGCATAGGTATGTTCCACTACTTGGAACTAGTTTGCTTTCCCACGATACTCGTTTCCTCTTTGTTGTACCATAAGAAATTTTACTCTTTTTCAAGCTTCTTAATATGAAAAAGACCCAAAACTCATAAAACATAAAAAGTTGAAAGAGAAATGATATTGTCCTACATTGGCAGTTGTTGTGTTGCCTTCAAACATAGCACAATCCATAAGTCTATTCATCGTTGGTTGGGTTTCTAGTATGACCTTAGGAGCTGTACTCATTATTCATAACTTTCTCCATTGATTGGTTATGCTTCCAGTTACTGTGGATCCTTTGTTGATGCCTCCTATGTCACAGAGTTGTCTTAGTTTCCATTTTGAGTCAATGCTACCTAAGTGTCTCCATTTTCCTTATGCTCTTATTCGAAGGAAGTTTTTTTAACTTGAGTCAGCCATTCCTCAGTTATGTTGACTCTGTATGTCGACCATTCTTGATACATCATAGAGTTGTGGTCCTATATGGCACCTCTCTCCTACTTTCATCATTGGTAAACGACCTTTAACTCAACAGATGACACTTCATCATTGGTCACTGACTGAGTGGTTTCCCTTGTGTTCGACGATAATAAATCTATTCACACATAGGGATTTGTGTCGTGTCTTGGATTCCATTTGACCCTATTGGTGGTTTCCTTGCCTCTATCAATGGTTTTCATCATTGACTGCTATTCAAATTGTCTCTTTCGCATTCTACTTGCATTTGGTATGCACGAGAGATGTACATAGTTATCAGTTTTTGTAAATCATGTCCATCTAAGTTATTCCAAATTATCCATCCTTGTTGAGTAGCTCATGTTGGTTGATGGGGGATGCCATAATGTATTCTTGCCAACAGATTCCATTCCATCGACTTCAGATCGTTTAT
Source organism: Pseudotsuga menziesii (assembly GCA_001517045.1). Classification (NCBI taxonomy): domain Eukaryota; kingdom Viridiplantae; phylum Streptophyta; class Pinopsida; order Pinales; family Pinaceae; genus Pseudotsuga; species Pseudotsuga menziesii. Next base: position 118,871 of record LPNX011141689.1, on the reverse strand, counting down.
TTTGGAATCGAAATCTAGAGTCCATTGAGTGCCTTAAGACTTGCAATAATTAATGGCAAGTTCTCTCGCCATTGACAGATTTGGGAATCCATCAATGTCCCCTGATCGATGGATTTTTTCAGTGTTGGACCTCAACACATATATTCACACTTGACTAAATGCACTGTGTACATTGAATCCCATTTTCATTATTAATGGGATATCTCGCGTCTGTTAACGGTATACATCAATGACAGGTAATTAGATGATGGTCCATCATGTTCAAATCCAACACCTTTATTCACGTGATGGGTCATGTACCATCGACAGTTTGTGTAGAAGACCTCAAAATATGGTGTCATTTCATATATGCTACTTCCTTTATCGTGATAGTACTTATGGGATTTCAGTTCATACCAAAGAAGTGTACCTTATTATGTACTATATGTCTTCAACCAGTATGGAGACCATACTCCACTGTGTATTGTACGTGGTTGTGACCACTTATGACATATGTATATTATGCTTATTCATGGCCATTGTATTGATATGTATCTAATATTGCTATGTATACTTCACATATGTAGTCATATGTAGATAGTTATCATCGTATCATGCTGACGAGTGGCTCGCTCTTCCACTTGGTTCTTCACTACTCCACTCCTGGAATTATTATAATGTATTTCATCCATCATGTACCCCTATGACCTCACACATAAGGGGCCATCTATTATAGCATGATTTTCCACAATTGATGCATCTTGCTTTAATGGCCTCTCCCTTTCCCTATGTAGACTCACTATACCCCATTTACTCATCATAGCCCTGATGCTCCAGTTTAACCCTTTAAAAAAACACTTTTGAAGATACACCTGGGTCACAAGTCTACAACTTCCGTATACGCAACTTGCACCACTCACACCTACATACATCGGGTTTTATGCTAAAAATTAAAATATATTTGGAGTTTTCTCCATCAAGCAACAAATTCCTTGATCCTTGGTTTTCCATATGCTGGTAAACGCTCCAATTCAACCCTTCGCTTCCTATTGAGGGGCTATATATTGAGCTATTGTGATTCATTGAAGGAGGAGAAACTTGGATATTAAGGCAATTATAGAGAATTTTCCCCATTCTTATATGCTCAAGTCTGCATCCCTTGTCCTTCGAAACCATTGGTGTTATTTTCCAAGATTACCATTGTCTTTGTGAGCTTGCCATATTATGGAGGATTGAAGTGGTGGAGGCCCAGGTGGAGGTACTTGGTTTCTCAGTTCCGACGGAGGTTGTCATTTTGTATCTCTGTTTTATATTAATAGAAATATCCATTTCTCATCCAATTTCATGTGCGATTATGAATATTTGTATTTGTGGATGTAATTGCTTTATATACATGTTTAGATTGAATATGCTAGATTAGATACTAACACATTATATATCATGCTTGTATATGTCTTTGTTGTTGAGGATGAATTGTAGGGACAAGCTCGGATCGAGAGCTCAATGGTGGTCTTCTTCGAAAATCCTGTTGAGGTACAGTTCTTACCCCTTAATGATTAGTTTCTTTTATGTATCTAGAATGCTTGAGAATGGATTGATTTCCGGCTTCATATTGTTTGTTGTAGTCCACTCCGAGTCATAGGAAGTTTTTCTCCGTAACTATCTGCAACCCTAGTATGTTGGTGGCCTAACCCCAGACATAGGAACACTTTCCCCAACAACAAAAATGACGACTCCACTAGGGAGAAGCTTATCTTCTTTGGGGTCTCCAAGTCTATTTTTATAGTGTATTTGAAGGTCTAAGTCTTGATTTCAGGTTAGGAACAATCATTGGGTCTTTGTAGATACTTTCCTTGTCATTTTGGGAGTTGATTTCATCTTTTTTTCACCTCTTAGTAGCCACACGCTTGTTCTAGTGTATACAATGGCATTTTCCCCTCATAAACATTGGTGCAGAGTGCTTCCACATGCTTGTCACACGCTACTATCGGTATTGTTCACTAGCGTGTCCCTCCTGTAAGTGGATTTTTCACTTTCAGGGTTGTTTTGGAAGGTTTTGATTATAGTCTTTAGAGTCCCTATTGTTCCTAAGTCTGTGTAGGACCCCTTGCTAGTGGTGTCTTCTCTTGTGATTGATATTAACTTGATGTTAAAATCCTTTTTGAAGTAGTTGGGATTATGATTAACTTTGTTCTTGATCTCCTTGCTTGGCATGACCTTAGTTTGTATGGTGTTTTTTATTAGCCTCTGTTAGTATGTATAGATTGAACTTATGAGTCATCTAATCATTGCCTTACTCACTCTTCTTAGTCAAAATATTTGTGCCAAAGTGTTTTAGTTGGTCTCTTATGCAAGTTTTCCTCCCAAGCTATGTGTTATTGAACCTTAATTCAATTTAGGGTTCTATCCTTGTGGACATTGTGTAGAAGTTCAGTTGCTTTGTCTTTACATCATATTTTGTCTATAGTTTATTTTCTTTTTTCATTTTAAGAGAAAAATTAAAAACAACAAGTCTTTGCTTTGTATGCATTTAGGCTACTATCATTAGTCCTAGGTGCATTTGCATATCTCTGTTTTTTAAAAGAGAAAAAAAAATCATTCATTTGTGGCTTGCATTTCTAGTTTTGAAAATAAAAAGAGAAGTAAAAGTTTTGTATTTTGAATCTCTTTTCCATTCACCATGTTGTTTCTGTTTTTGGGTCAAACACATCATTAATTTCATGACCACTTCCCATTTGAGTAATCGAAAGCCTTTAAAAAAGAATGTTGATAATTAAAATATATGAGTAAGATTTCTTTTTTTAGGGACGACACCTACTAGTCTAGGCTAGTGTTTTGGACTAAGGCTCGACTATAAACTGTCCAAAACATTTAAAACTCAAAACATAGTGGCAATTATTTAGGAAACCCAAGCTTGCAAAAAGGTGAACCAGAAATCTCCTCTCACACAAGAGTCAATCATAAGGTGGTGTGATATTGGGTTGAGGAGCTAGCCCTCCAATACTTAATTAAGCATACACCAAATTTGTTGCGTGTTCGGGGATTCACTCAATACTGCCTTTTGGACCCATGTGGTGTTGGTGTTGTTTGAATTTTGGGATTAGCTACCTTGCCCATGTGCATTGACTGGACTTACGACTATTTTGTCAAACCCTTTTTATGAGTTTGGTAGCCATAATATCTTGAACTCTAGGGCTCTACATAGGTGATGGTGGAAGGTTATTTCCACTCTACCTAGGGCAGATGTGGGAGGAAACCCCATGCAACACTTTGGAAAAGTGGTTGGTGATTCAAATGCTTGCTCCAAAGTGATTGTATTGTGGACCCCTCCTTCTCCCTTCATTAGTTAGTCTTGGGCCCTCATCATCCCATACTCTCGTTTGGAAGGTATCTTTGTTTGCTTAATCTAAATACTTAGGATTTTTTCTAGTGATGTACTCTCTATTTTGTTTATTGCTAGTCATCCTCAGAGATTTCTTTCTTGTTGAGTAAAAAACTATGTCTAGTATCCCTGTGGACACCAACCAAGGGACCCATGTGCAAGGGGCTTCTTATGCTTTTCCTTTTGCTAGGAACGTTGGTGTTCCCTTAATGGCCACTCTGAATCTTCTAGGATTCACCCTTGGGCTACCGGTTTGGTTGTTTTCCACTTCGACTGTCATGAATGCTCCTGATGCTTCTCAAGCAAGAACCTTATATCAAGTCCATCAAAACATTGTCCCCCCATTCACCAATGGCATCATCTCCTCTTCCTTCCACGTAGTGTGGTGAAAGTTCTTATACTAGTAACCAACAATCTAAAAGGAATAGAAGGAGGAAACATAAGAAGAAGATGCGAAAGCAAGGGGCCAGTCACTCAGCCTCTGCAAGTCATGTCGGGGGCATCCACCCGGCCTCTATGAGTCATGTTGGGGCCAATCACTCAGCCTTTGTAAGTCATGTTGGGGGAGTACACCCAACCTCTAGAGATTCTGCTGGGGGCATACACCTAGCCTTTAGAGATCATGTTGGGAGCAAACAGTGATCCAATGCAAGTCATGTTGACACTATTGATAAACCTAGATGTATAGGACACAAGCCCAATTTCCCTTGTAAGGTTTGCAAAGGAGATCACCTTACTCACCTAAGCCCTGCCATTGTAGAAGTACAAAGAGTGTGGTATGAGTCTCAAGGATCTTTTGTTCATGAACATCATGTGGTTTCCCAACAACCTACTCAACCTTTGGTTGATTAAGTTGTTGAACCAATGTAATATTTGGTCAATCCAACTCTTCCTTTCGAGAGTGACCCACATCAAGTGGTTGAATCAATGCAATATTTGATCAATCCCACTCTTCCTTTGGAGAGTAATGTGTATGCTAGTCGTGTTATCTTCACTATCAGTTCACAAATTTCTAGACAAGGGGCACTCACTTAGCTGTGGATGAACCCCTTCCAAGCCTTCAAATTGCTTCCTTTGATTGGGGTAGTCTAGTTGAGCCGTGTCTTCTTTTTGTTGCGCCTTTTCAGATAAAGGTCCAAGTTAAACACTACATGGTTCTCATTGTATTATAGATGAAGGAGCCTCGGTTAGTATTTTATCTATACATGCTTGGAGAGGTACGTTATCTCCCAACCTCAGATAGACTACTAATCAGTTGCTGGATTTTGATAGAAGACCTAGTCAAAATTTGGGATTTCTTTCTCAAATGCATGTTACATTAGGTGGGAAGACTGTCTTAGTTGATTTTATGGTTATATAGTACCCCTTGGACTTCAATATGCTCCTTGGGTGTGATTATGTATATGCTATGAATGCTTTGGTGTCTACATTATTTCGTGTGATGTATTTTCCCTACACCGAGAGCATTGTAACTATTGATCAGCTGGCATTTGTTGATCCCACTCATCACTCGACTTTAGACCAAGTGTATCCTTTTTCAATTCTAAGTGTTTCGGTAGACACTACCCCACCATGGGTGAATTATGTGGCCTCATATCCCTTGTGTGTCCAATTGCTACTAAGAAGAAGTCTGTGTATTCATTCTCACCTTCTCAAGATTTGGTCTCGGTAGTTGACCAGGTGATGCATCCAATTGGGGCATTCGATCCCTCTCTCCAACCCATTGATTCAATTGAATGTTTAGACTCGTATTCCATCTGGGACGGTATACTTCCTTCAGAAGAAGTGTTGTAAAGGAAAGTGTCCTATGGCTAGGGTTTAAGAGGCCATCAACGTACTGGGGTTGAAAGAGAGATGCACAATGTTCAGCAAGTATATAACAGCAAGTTTCAGAGATGAGAAAGGTCCACACCTGATAAACTGAAGGCTGGTCCAAGCTTTCTCTTCAATCCTCCCCTTGCTCCTCTCGCTCCAAGAGACCTGCAAAACAAGTTATACCTTCCTCAAACCATTATGACCACATATAAGCAAATGATAATCAAATAAATCTGAAATAATAATCTGATTAACATCATCATATGATCAGAAACAGAGATTCAATCACACATTGAACAATGATTTGGGAAGAAGAAGGACATCACATCTTTATTAATCCTGAAAACAAGTACAAGTATACCTTCTCTTCAGGTTTGGCACCTCACGAAACCTTGATCTGGATCTGCTGCTTCTCTTCTCCAAATAACTCAACCTCCAAGCTCTGCAACACAAGGGGAAGACCTCCAAGGCAAAGGTGTAGGCAAAGAGAGTCCCGATTCCTCCAGCATAACAATGCATAAATTCAAAGTCCCCTCTCATGGACCTCCCTACCTCTATTTATATGGGTGAAATAAGGTAGTTTTGAAGGTTGGAGAAGTTACAGCAGTTAAGTAAATTAAGTTAAATGAATCAACTAATCTCCAATTAACTCATGTTTTAATGTTTTAAATGCTAAGAGGCACATTCGTGGGTTTTCCTTAAGGAAAATCGCGAATGAACAAAAAACACATTTTTAGGGTATTTCTGGGCATTTTCAGACTTTGATGTCTTCTAGAAAGTTTTAGCTAACTGAAATATCTTTCCAACGGTGTAGAAATGAGGTCAAACGGAGTTACAGAACTCAAGATATGGGTCCTCCAATATAGGTGTTTTTTCAGTGACTTTCAATGACTTTCATGAAACAATGGGAAAGTGGTCACAGGCAGAGATAAATGCAGAAATGTATTCCATAATAATCCAAGCTATAGTATTCTAGGTAAACCTCAATCCATAAGTGTCCTTTTGCATGCTGACATAAGGAAAGTCGGCACTCGGACGGAGAGGTGCCATTCTGGTGTATAACAGATGCCCCCTAATGTGTGAGGTCAG
>LPNX011141689.1:67858-107339 GCA_001517045.1 Pseudotsuga menziesii | reverse complement strand
TTAAATTTATGCGTTCATTTTATGGGCTGTTCCTTACTCAAGAGGAAATGGAATGGTAAACTGGTGGTGTTTTGACTCAAAAAATGAAACAAAATGACTAAGAAAAAAGAGAAAAGAAATGCAAAAAAGCAAATAGCTATTCTCTTTATATTTCTTTTTCAAATAGAACCTTGAAAGCCAAAAAGATCAAATCTTTTTATATTTTTTAAGTTTTCAAAAACAATGCTATGCTATGCAACCTAGACTAACAGCCTAATCTACATGCATATAAAGCAAATATTTTTGTCTTTTTCTTTTATAAATGGAAAAGAAAAATCATCCTATCTACTTATGCAAACAAGTACTGAAAGCAAAGAAAATAGACAACTACTTTATACCCCAAAAACAAGCCCTAGGTCTCCCTAAAGTTGAATATAAACCTCTTTTAAAAGGAAAGCTTACAAAAGTAAACAAGCCCACACTTTGGAATGAAAATACTAAGCATAAAAGACTGACATAAACAAAGGTCAAGAAGTCCTAAGAGTCAATCTAACCTACAAGTAAAGGCTGCTCAGTACCTTGTCCAACAAGGTCAAACCAAAGAGAGAAGTAGGGGGAAAAGCAAGAAATAAAAGTTCTTTTTAAATTTTCTTTTGTAAGTGCAAAAGAAAAACTACCTACAAAGCAAAGCATGCAGATAAAAAGAACAAAACAAAAGGAACCCTGCTAAACAACCACCAAACAAACTCTAGAGTGCTCTAAAGTCAGTATAAACCCTACTTGGAAGGAAGGCTTGCATAAAAGACAAGCCAACTATTTTGGCATGACGAGGTTAACCAACAAAACAAGAAAGAAACCAGCACCAACAAGATTCTGAAATCAACCAAATATCACTGCCAGAGGCTGACCAAAAACATAGGCCAAAAATCAAACCAAGCAAAGGAGATGGGGGAAAAAGCAAAGGACAAACCCTAATGCAATAAAAGGCTTACCACATAGATAAAGAACAACCAAAGAGGATGACACTAACTCCCTAGAGTCATGCACCTGCAGAGGACCCTAAAATACCTACCCAATCAGCCCACAAACAGAAGAAAAACCACAAAAATGAGAAAAACACTGTTTTAGGGGCACACGGATATGGGTGGAAAAACTCCCAAAAAAGGTCAAAAGCTGCCTTAGGAAGGCAGAGGAAGTGTGCAATCAGAATTATAAAGTGTTCCTAAGTGGCAATAAGGACCTGAAACAATGCAAAAGGCTGAAAGAAATCAAGAGAAACCCCAAACAGACAAGGCTCTCCCCAGCGGAGTCGCCAGTTCTGTTGTAAAGGAAAGTGTCCTATGGCTAGGGTTTAAGAGGCCATCAACGTACTGGGGTTGAAAGAGAGATGCACAATGTTCAGCAAGTATATAACAGCAAGTTTCAGAGATGAGAAAGGTCCACACCTGATAAACTGAAGGCTGGTCCAAGCTTTCTCTTCAATCCTCCCCTTGCTCCTCTCGCTCCAAGAGACCTGCAAAACAAGTTATACCTTACTCAAACCATTATGACCACATATAAGCAAATGATAATCAAATAAATTTGAAATAATAATCTGATTAACATCATCATATGATCAGAAACAGAGATTCAATCACACATTGAACAATGATTTGGGAAGAAGAAGGACATCACATCTTTATTAATCCTGAAAACAAGTACAAGTATACCTTCTCTTCAGGTTTGGCACCTCACGAAACCTTGATCTGGATCTGCTGCTTCTCTTCTCCAAAGAACTCAGCCTCCAAGCTCTGCAACACAAGGGGAAGACCTCCAAGGCAAAGGTGTAGGCAAAGAGAGTCCCGATTCCTCCAGCATAACAATGCATAAATTCAAAGTCCCCTCTCATGGACCTCCCTACCTCTATTTATATGGGTGAAATAAGGTAGTTTTGAAGGTTGGAGAAGTTACAGCAGTTAAGTAAATTAAGTTAAATGAATCAACTAATCTCCAATTAACTGATGTTTTAATGTTTTAAATGCTAAGAGGCACATTCGCGGGTTTTCCTTAAGGAAAATCGCGAATGAACAAAAAACACATTTTTAGGGTATTTCTGGGAATTTTCAGACTTTGATGTTTTTCTAGAAAGTTTTAGCTAACTGAAATATCTTTCCAACGGTGCAGAAATGAGGTCAAACGGAGTTACAGAACTCAAGATATGGGTCCTCCAATATAGGTGTTTTTTCAGTGACTTTCAATGACTTTCATGAAACAATGGGAAAGTGGTCACAGGCAGAGATAAAGGCAGAAATGTATTCCATAATAATCCAAGCTATAGTATTCTAGGTAAACCTCAATCCATAAGTGTCCTTTTGCGCGCCGACATAAGGAAAGTCGGCACTCGGACGGAGAGGTGCCATTCTGGTGTATAACAAGAAGTCTTCCTAAAGTCTGTGATATAGTCTGAAATTCTTTTGGATGTTGACCCGGTTGCAGTTAGATCTATCCCTGACTTGCCTTTTGAGTCTGATCTTTATATTGATTAATCCTTAGACATTGGTATTCTTGAGTCTTTAGATTCTCCCGTTTAGCAACAAGTCAGTGATCCTAGTGAGTTTGATTAAGTTTATAGAAATTTCAGCTCGTGCGATACTGAGTCCGTTCCTTCAAACTCCATCACCTTTGCCAACTTTAGCTTTCCTCTTGAGGTTGATCTTATTAATTGTAAATCCTCATGCCTTGGAACTATATAATCTTCCTTGGTTAACTATGTCTTGTCTATGCCTCTTGTTGAAGACAACAAAGTTGCAAATGTTTCTACCAAAGTGACATGTATCGGATATTTTATTCTGGATATGATATTACTACTGCTGTTTCTTAGAGACATGATTCTTAGTTGGATTCATGGCTGCTTATTGGTCCCTCATTTTAGTTTAAGTTGTAACTACTCTTACATATACCCTGCTCGTGCTTATGAGTTTGTTGACAGATTCCATGCTTTTAGCTCGTTGTATAATCCCTCATCTCTGCTCTAATCATCACTCATCCTTGTATCATTTTGTCCTTGCAACTTGACATCTTTTACTTGGAGGAGATGCTCCCTGAGTTTCCTTATCATGCTCATGTTCCTTGCAATATGCATAGGTCAGTTCCTTGCATTTGAAATTAGTTTCACATGCCCCTAACACTCATTTCCTCCCGTTATGAGCATTCTTTCAGCTCTCGTTCGAGCTTGTTAAAAAAAATAAGGAGGTTGCGAGTTGACTTTTCTGGGGTCATACCTTTGTGGGAAAGGTATATGGATTTGTCTTTAATCTCTTGTTAGATTCCTTAAACTTGAAAAGATTGTCGAGTCAATTTGCTCATTTCAAACTCATTAAAGGGCGTGAAGGAACATCCACATTGGTATAAGCTTAACCCTTTTTTGGACCATGTGGATTACTTATGAGAAAGGATTTCTCTAGTTCACTGGGGATATAAGAGTATTCTCAGGTATAAGTTTATCTCTTTTTTGGACCCGGGGGACTAAACTTACGAAAAAGAAACCTGTTTGAGCAAACTTTTCTCTTTTTCGTGCTCTGACTAAAACATGAAAAAAATTCTGAGTGCTTTTTATGCTATTGTCATGCTCGCTAAACTTTAGAAAAATGACATCAGGTTTACTATTTTTTGCCCCATACGCATAAATCAATGACAACATGAGTGACCTTGCCTTCCTTTACACTCATTAAACTAAAGATTTATGCGTGTTCTCAAAGGAGAGTCGGTATGGTTATAATTTAACCCTTTCTTTGGACCTCGTCGACTAACTATGAAAAATGAATACCTTAGTTCTCTTGAGCTAAGAGACTTATCCATTGTGTTGTTTTATAGTTTTTTCGGACTTTGGAGACTAACTTTATAGCACCCCCCCCTAGAGGCTTCTTTAAAAAATTTAGACTCTCAAAATGTGAAAACCTCAGTGAGCATTCACTAATTTAGGCTCGTAAATTCCACGCATCAATGCTTTATATTGCACTCTTCTCTCTCTCTTCTTCGAGCTTGCTTAAAAAAAGAAGAAGGTCTCGAGTTTGCTTTCTTGGACTCATTAAAATTATACAAGAAGGGTATTAAAAAAAAGGGAAGGGAATGGTATCAAATGTATTTTTTTATAATGGAAGCAAGTATTGTCATCCTTGAACAAAGCACTAGTTTGAGTCTCTCAACAGTTTGGTTCTAGTTTTTTGCCTTGGGATTAAGCCTGATCTCATAGTTATTACTCATCCAGTTGGTTACTCTTCCAATCATATGGAGAATCTATCAATGTCTCCTACATTGCAGATTTGTATCATTGGTGCCTTTGTGTCTAAAGTTACTTGAGTCACTTTTTATGTCATGTTGATTGTTCAAGGATAAAACATGTATCGACCTTTTTGTAGTTGCCTTGAAATCATGTGTCTGCCACTCCCTAGTATCAGTCCTTTACATCATGTATTTGATGGTCTGTTTTGCAAGATTTTGTCCCATATGCAACTCAAATCAATCCTTGATTTTCATTGTGTTTGATGATGGAGGATGCCTTAATGCCTCCCTTCCAATGGGTCTCTTCCCATCAACTTAAACTCATCTTGCTATGGGAATGAGATTTAGAGTTTTTGATAGCACCTTAAGGATTGCAGTCATCAATGGCAGTTTCCCTCGCTATTCGGTAATGAGAATACCTGGAATCAAGAGAGCCATTAATTTACAAGATTTCCCTTCCTATCAAACTCCAATATCAATTAGTCCAAGTTATCTTGGAGAAGATATATGCTTTTAATATTTTCAATCCACCCTTGCATCCCAACTTTTGAATTCCTCTTGTATGGGTTTATGTTCCAATCAAGTTTTAACTTGCGAAATCTTCGGTAAAGAGTCTCGAGAATGCCAAGTGGTCAATGGTAAAACATTTCATCTCATTTTTCAGCCATCGTTGATGCATAATGCTTTCAAGTTTGCTAATTCCTTTGATTGGGTGGTTGAAAAGCTCTATAAAGACCAATTCCATATTTTCTTAATCTTTAAACAACAAATGGGGTTAATCTCAATTTATGGTTTATTGATCTCTAATTTGTCCCTATTTTGTTTCAACATTGATCATAATGTGAGTATGATTGAGTGTGCTAACCAGAAAGATGAGGGAGACAATGATAACCTAGGAGGGATGAATCATGTATCACATTCTTTTATTTCATCAAATTTAAACTTGCATAATTGTTATGATCCTATTGGTCTATGGATGGAGGAATCTTGCAACATTCAATCTCATCCCTGGCATGATTTCATTTCTCGTTATCCATATATTTCTTTGATTTTCAAACAACAAACTATAATGCTTTCATTTCTCATTCATATTAGGGTGAAATCATGAATGTGGGTGTCTGTTTGCCGAGGAGGTATGTCATCTGTGCTTTACGGTGGTGCCTATCCTTTGCGGCTTTGTGGTGGTACGGTGGTTCATGTCCTTCGCGGCTTTGCTGGTGGTGCTTGTCCTTCGCAGCTTTGCTGGTGGTGCCTGTCCTTTGCAGCTTTGCGGTGGTGCCTGTCCTTTGCGGCTTTGTGGTGGTGCTTGTCCTTCACGACTTTGCGATGGTGCCTATCCTTCACGGCTTTGCGGTGGTGCGGTCGCTGCTTTGTGTTGGTGCGGTCGCCGCATTCGCGGATTCGCGGTGGTGCAAATTCACAAGGTACGATTCCTAGCCTTTCGTTCAGTTCGACAGTAAACAATGAATTAACTCACTGTATTTTTCCTGTAGTAGATTTCAGATCATAATTAATGAGAAAACAATAACAGGTTTTGAAAGTCCATCTATTGAGTTTGTGTTTTACTTTTAACAGTGATTTGGTAAGTATGATGTAATTTTGTTTTCTAGCTTAGTAACAATCATAATATTTAGGATATGGGTGCCGATTTTAGTTATATATTTTCTATAGTTTGTGTTAGCAGATTTTGACATTATTAGAACAACAATTTTGAGTGGCTTTTAAGGTTAAGTGATCTAGTAGGTTAGAAGTGCAAAAGTTTGCTTACCATGGTTTAAGAAAATATTAATGGGATTGACCAACCCTGGATGTCTCACATAGTTAATATGCTTATCCATTTCAACCTATCTACAGTTTAGTGAATTGAAAGCAAACACTTTCAACCAATCTTGGCCCTTTAAATTGAAAATCCAGTTTAATATACAAAGACACTTCTAACTAGTCTTTGAGGTGTAAAATCATAATCCAATCAGTCATAGCTTGAGAGAAGTCTCCCTATTAAGGGGCATCATGACAGATGGATGTTGAAATTTGATATCACCTGCCATTCAAATTCAGTTTCCCCATAATTTAAGTATGTTACCATGTATTCCCACATAAGTGCTTCATGCAAGGAACTTCATTTTGATTTTCTTATCAATTTTGTATGCATGTAGCATCATTAGGTTCTACAATGTTTTCTTCCTATTTGGGAAAAATGATAATCATGATTGTTCTCCGAGTTTACTCTGTGCAAACAGATTGACATCTCACAGTGAGCTCTTCAAATGTAAGAAATTTTGTGACTTTCATGAATTCTGCAAACATATTGACTTTCTATGAAGATGAACTCGACCACTTGCTTTTCTAACATTAATTTAATAGAGAAATTATGTGAGTTGCATGAATGGTTTTTTATGGTTGCCACACTCCTTTTAGGTGAATAAGCCAAAGCAAGTCAGAACTCCAAGGCAAATGATTTCTAAATAAATTGTGGGATCTTTTCCTCGTAGAAGGCACACTTCCAGATCAATTCTTTGATTCAAGACTGCTTTCTATTGAGAAAACATTACCAATTTCACCTAGGAATCACTTACGACGACAGAATTGAAAGTATATATAACAAAACCTAAATCTATGCTAATAAGTTATTTCAAATAGATGGATACCTTGTGCATTCTGCCACGATGCTTTTTTATAAGCCCTTTCTCCACGACCACATGCAAACAATTCATAACTTCATAGTGTATAAGGGGGGGCATTTCATGGCAAGCATGCAGTTCCACAACCATATACGGTTATAACATTTTAACATTTTCCACCATTATACGGTTATAACATTTTAACATTTTCCATTTTCCATTTTCCACCATATACGGTTATAACATTTAAGATTGATATCCTTATTAATAATTGTTTTTCAATGATTTTATGCATTCTAATCATCTGCATCCTCCGAGAATGGTTACTCACATGAATTTTGATTATGTCCCTTTTCCCCTTTTGGGTGACCTTGCTCTTGAAAATAATAATCTTGAAGATGTCCAATTGTTGGGAGATCCAACAAAGAAAAGTGGTATTCTCATAATCTAAAAACTTTCCTTTGTAGTATTATCTTGTATGATAAACCCTTGTTGAAGATATCAACACATATCCAATCTTATGTGAAAAACCAAATTTTATTTGATCAAATATTTGTTTTTAATTTTTTGTGCAAGGTATTCCTAATATCTTCAAAGATTGATAAAAGACTTTGTTACATAGGGAGGCTCTGTTACACATTTGAAATTTTAGGAACAACCCAAGAAAGCTAGATTGTGTGGTCCTTAATTAGAAATGTCTTGTGTCCCTATTAGAAATTTTTGTGTCCCCATTCAATGGAATGATTTAAAAAATCATTCGATGCTAATAATTTGAATTCGATGATTTTTTTGTTTTTATTAACCATGACTATATGTCAAACATGATCACTATGGAAATGGGATTAATAAGAGTGATACTTATTCAGGATGAGGAATGGCTTGTTCGAGATAAATAAAGGGGTATACTTGTGGGAACAACAGAAATTCACATCAGAAAGGGGGGCACACAATAAATATATTCAATTGCTTTTTCCCTGTCCTCAAAATCTTTCTATGGGCTAAACTACATTAGTTCATTGATGCTTGTTTTGATGTTTATAGGAGATATATAGTAGAGACGGTTTGAGACAAGGTAGTCACTCATTCTTCAAGTCGAAGATGTACAGAGACATCTGAGACAAGGACACCTAATAACACATGTACATCTACGGAAAGACCTTCAAATGTTCGCTCTTGAAGATGGTCTGAATCATCTAGAGATTCTAACATATTATATCGAGACACAATAGTTATGTGTTTGAATATTTATATTTGTTGATGAGTATGCATGAATACTTATATTTGTTTTAACTCATGTTAATTGATTTTACTAAGTTTCATTAGCATTTTTCTTGTAGAGACACGGCGTAATAGATTGTTTCGTGAGAGTGGCCAAGCGTCTGTGTCTGGTTGATTGTTTGATTCATCATCTCGTGAATGTTTGCCCTCTTCTGGTCATTATTTTAGAGAACGACCAATGGACCATTCACATTTTATTGGTAATATGTTACATATATATATATTACTGATTTGCATGTGTATATATATGCTTGTGTCTTTATGCACTAAATGATACATCATTACATGTGTAAATGTAGAGGATCATGGTTCCGCTGAGGGTTATGATGATGAATTTAGAGAGGCTGGGGGTGATGATTGTTAGATTTTTATCATTCAAGCTAGCATTATCTTAGGATCTTATCTGAGAGAATAACATGCACAACAGATAATATATTTAAATAAATTACTAATTTGCATGTGTCTTTATGCACTAAATGATACATCATTACATGTGTAAATGTAGAGTATCATGGTTCTGTTGAGGGTTATGATGATGAATTCAGAGAGGCTGGGGGTGATGATTGTTAGATTTTTATCATTCAAGCTAGAATTATCTTAGGATCTTATCTGAGAGAAGAACATGCATAACAGTAAACACAAGAAACAAGAGACACAAAGAATTTTCCTCAGGGAAACCATAAAGGAGAAAACCCCGCAACTTCCTCAGAGATAGAATAGCAGTAGTAAAACCCGAAAACAGAAAAGATGATCTCCACAGCTTGTTCTCTCTCTCACACTTGAGAGAGCTTCTCCTCTCTCACTCATGCGCCCCAGTGAGTGAGTTTGTGTGTGATAAATAGAGAGGCTCACTCTCTATTTATATTCTTTCGTTCACTTAAAGTCCACTTTAACATGTCGACCCCACTTAACAATTACTTACTAGAGCCAACATCTCTAGGAGAGTCTAATAACCCTAGTGCTCCACAACTGTGGGGACTATTACCCCAACTTCCAATGGAGGGTTAACCTCAATGACTTTACATGACTTGTTTACATTATTGAATCTCCCGATCGGAACATTGGGGCATGACATGACTCAATTACATTACATATACTTCCCGGAATAAACATCGGGGTACAATATACAAGTGAATACATTCCAAAGTTACAAATACATCAACACTCCCTCTTAACTAGGAAGGTATTCTCTCGACACAATTTATCAACACAATTCTTCTTCTCTGTATCATCTGGATCATCATCAAGTCATCTTCGTCTTCAAGTCATCTTCATCTTCAAGTCACATTCATTGTCAAGTCATCAAGTCATCAAGTCATCTTCATTAAGTCTAGATCATTACTGGATTTGGATCATCACTAGATCATCGAGTCTGGATCATCACTTGATTTGGATCGTCACTGCTGGATCATCATCAAGTCTGGATCGTCACTGTTGGATCATCATCAAGTCTGGATCATCACTTGATTTGGATCATCACTACTGGATCATCATCAAGTCTGGATCATCACTTGATCTAGATCGTCACTGTTGGATCATCATCAAGTCTGGATCATTACTTGATCTAGATCATCATCAAAGCTAGATCATCACTGAATCATCATTATCATTACTGCTTCTACTATCTCAATCAAATGGTGCTATCTCTTCATTCTTCTCGTCACAGGAAGTTCTACAGAGCCAGCCCTTTTTCATGCTGGTTGTAGGCCTAGCCTCCATGTAGGTCTTCTTCAGCGCTTATATCTGACACTAAGTCAAAATCGCCCACCCGGCACTTACATCTGATCTCATCTTGTCAAAAAGGCATGCCCAACACTCACATCTGACCTCATATTGTCAGAAAGGCCCAACACTCACATCTGACCATGTGTAAACACATCGTGCCAGAATGGCTTAGCACTTATATCTGACCTTGTGCGAACACACCGCATCAGAAGGGCTCTGCACTTACATCTGACCATGTGCGAACACACTGCATCGGAAGGGCTCTGCACTTACATCCGACCATGTGCGAACACACCGCATCGGAAGGAATTTGCACTTACATTTGACCATGTGTAATTACATCGTGCCAGAATGGCTCTTAGTCCCAGGCTGAGGATTCCTGGTAACTGACCAGGTGCCTTCATTCTCCCAGAGAATGGAATCTCAGCACCAAGCTGAGTATTCCTGGTAACTGACCAGGTGCCTCCATTCCAAGAATGGAATTCAGAACTTATATATGATCATGTAGGAACCAATCCTATAGTCACATCAGAATGGCTCAGCACTCACATCTGACATGGAAGGAATCAATCCTCTCACCATGACAGAATGGCTCAGCCCTTACATCTCACCATGGAAGGAACCAATCCTCTCACCATGTCAGAATGGCTCACGGAATCATCACTTCCCCTTGGAGGGAACCTCGATTTGGAGAACACCAAGCTTCTCCCTGAAGTACTCAAACTTCACTTTGGCCATTTCTAGCATAGAATCACATCAGGGCTGATTATGTTCAGGGATAACCTGCGAGCTTTGCCAGGATCGATTACATCCAAGGACAACCTACAGGTCTGTTTACATCTCAACAACCTACAAGCTTTGCCAGGATTTATGCTCAGACAACTTGTCTCACCGACTATGCTAGAACTCCCTCTTTCAAGAGATCTTGATCTGGATCACATACTGGAGCTTCACTGCTCCTCTTTGCATCATACAAAAATGCAAGTCAGATCAAGCAAATCAAATAGTAGTTTTCAAAAGAAACATACTACCTCCCAAATAGCAAGTGGCAACATCTTTTTCCTCAACTATACTCAACGCCATGCAGGACTCCATCCTGCCAAACCAAGAGATCACACTTGATCCCATACTGAAGTAGCACCTCGAAGTGCTCTTCCTATAAATGGCACTACCTGCCCAATACAAATCCTCATAACCCTCCAGGTTAATCTTTTGATTCGCCTCATACTTGAGCCCATAATCAACTGTACCCTTCAGGTACCTCACTGCATGCTTTGCAACCATCAGGTGAACATGTCTCAATGTGTTCACAACAAAGCAAATATCTGGTCTCGTATTTTTTAGGTACATCAAGGAATAAATCATCTAACGATACATCATGGCATCAATCGACTCTGATGAAGCAACACTCAATAGCTTCAGGTTCGATGCCATAGGTGTGGTCATGGCCTTGCAGTCCATCATCCTGAACCTCCTCAGGATCTCTACTGCATACTTCCCTTGTCCACACCTCCATGCCTAGAACGTAGTGCATCATCCCCAAGTCCTTCATCTCGAGCTTGGCAACAAGTCTCCTTCTTGCAACTTTAATAAGTTCCTCTTTTCTGTCAAAAACAAGTCATTGACATATAACATGAGCATCATTGGTCTTCTGCCTTCAACCCTGAAGCAAAGGTTGGAACCCTCTTTACTCTCAGTAAATCCTAGAGTCATCAGTAATCTGTCCATCCTGTCGTACCATGTCGAACCTCAGGATCTTCTGCAGTCACTCCCTCTGAAGCAGAGCATCATTTTCCCTCTGTCTTTCGTACTCTATGCACTGAAATATTCTGTACCGGAGTGACAAGTAGCTTCCTTTGCTACTAATATTCTATGTATCCATCTAGGATCGTTGGATACCAAGATCCTCTATCTTGAACTTTTTCAAAAGTTCTTCTCGCACCCATCTGTGAGCTTGTCATCCTCTATAGACTTTCATCTTCAACCTTGTAGCAAAGGTTCAGGTATTCATCAAGATCCTCATGTATGTGTTATCCCATGGGTGTCTTCTGAGCTCGTACAAGGCCTTCTTTCATTTGCACACATGATTCTACATGTCATGTGTATTTCTAGTGGCTACAAATTTCTCTTCATATTCTATGCCTCGTGCTACGAATCTTGCCTTGTATCCCACGATGTTTCCATCTACTGCATGATGGAACTATGGACTTCCCTTCATGTATCGATACTGCATCCTAGACATCATTCTTCTTGAACTAGTCTTCCCTTTCTTCTTGGTTACTTCTTCATGGCTGGAAGGTTCTGCATCAATGATGTCACTGCATTCATCATATTATTCTTCATCTTGAACTATCGTTACTTGTTCTTCGGAACAAGTCTCATCCTTCTTTGCTTGTAGGTGACTTTACACGATCTTTCCTACAAGTCAAATGCATTAGCTGTATGGTTAGAAACATTTCATAAGGTATATTCATAATGAACAAAATTCTTTTGCATCAAGATATGTGATTATGCAACTATTTTAGCCAATACAACATTCATCCATATCTCACGGAAACTTTCTATATGCCTTCCATCTCTACCAGGACAACATTGAGATTGTGCACTAATCCAATATGTCAACAAAGAGGTTTCATTCTAGATAAGTAGCAATGGAGAGTTGTATAGCACCATGAGCTACTTACCTATCACAAGCATATTAGTAGTATACTGTCATTAATGCAAACATTCTATCATGCATAATACATCAACGAGATATAAACAAATTGCATAACAAAAACAATACATGAAATGACAATGAAATACTTATCTTTATTTGTTTCATGGGTAGACTCCTTCTTGAGCCTTCTGCTTCATCATCTTCTTCATTCATGACATCATCATTTCTTATCCAAATGCTAAGATGGATAAGAGGTTCTTCAAGATTTGAGTCCTTCGTATTTCCTCATCGCTTGAGGGATCTTCTTTGGATGGTGAGAGCTTGATCTTCAGTTGCTCCCATCTTCTCTTTTCTTATTATGAGTCGAGCTTCTTTTTCTTGTGTGCACTCTTCCTAGAGTCTACTGAAAGTAATCGCTTCCTTTAGGCACACATTCCTCGAATAAATGAATCCCATGATCCTGGGAGGCCATTCAAGGTGGTTATCACCACTTTTGCATTCTCCACTTCTTCTACCGCTTCAAGTTGTTCTTTGATTTGAGAGACCCTTGTAAAGTATGAGTGCATGGTCTCTGCATTCTGGATCTTCACATTCTTCAACTGTTTTCTCAAAGCCATCTTTTGATTTATTTGCTTCCCTTAAAATAGCTTGGTCAAGGAATCAAACATCACTTTTGGTGTCCGTTATTGAATCAACAATGATTTTCTTGGAATTGACCAAGTTCTTCTGGTGTAAGGCTTTTAGCCTGATCTCCCTCTGGAACTGGAACCTCTCTACTTATGTAGGTGTCCAATTCATTTTCTTCAGAGAGATCATATGCTTCCATGATTGGAAGTTGTCAACTTCAACAAGCTTATCATCAAGCTGATGTGATAGATCACTTTGAAATGAGAACCTCAAATGAAAATAGCAAAAGATTAGATCTTACCGATTTGAGGTGTCCATCCTGGTTCCAGAGCTAGCTGATCTAGGGTTTGTCAGAGAAACCCTAATTTTCAAAAATTGGAATCTTTAAGATCTAATTGGATAGAAATATAGATCTCTTCAAGGTGAGTTGTCCAATGTACTCCTTTTCTGAAAACAATGGAGGGAAACTCCCGGAACAGGAAGCCCTAGTTTTCCAATTTCTTCTGCAGAAATGCCTGATACTGTTTCTACGGTATCTTCAAAATTACTACTCCTCTATGTCTGAAACTTCACACTGAGGTAGCCTCGCTTGTATCTATTCCAACACCACAGGTATCATCAGAATTGGTTTCACCAATTGGTACTTATGAGCGTTTTCCCAAGATGACCTATTTCAGGACAGTTCAACATAGGGAAGTTGTATGAACTGCCACGTGTTACTGTTTCATCTTTTGGGTCTGAAACTTGGACCATAGAAATTAAAGTCCGTGCCCTTTCTGTAACAGCTTCATAAATTTAATTTGGACCTTCGTAGCCCAAGATATAACAATTCTCTCTAGGTGACCTGTTTGGGATGAATCATAGGAGAGGATGGAACCCTAACTTTGAGGGATCATGTCTCCTAGATATATCAAATCTAAGGCTGAACTTTGGATACAGTGTAAATCAAGATTTTATCTTCAACCTGTGAAAGTTTTAGCTCCTGAGACTTCTGCAATCCTGACATATAGCGAATGTACCAAAACATATCAATTTTAGTATTAGGGTTTTTTCCAGCCGGGGGTCAAACTAGGGTTTGACTTTCCCGTAGTTTCACCCAACCAAAAATCTCGACCCAGGTCTCTAAACTTTGATTTTGATGAGGAGAGAAATCCTATGCTGGGCTCACTCAAAAATTACTCTTCTGTAAGAAGCCCTAATTTCCTGCACCAAATACTGAAAATGCCCCGAATCGAATTCCGCTTCGACAGAAAGATGCGCCCTTCAATGGAGAGTCAGCCTAGCATACTTTTGCTAATGGATTGTGGAGAGAGACCCAAAAAGTAAGAAGCCCTAGCTTCTGCAACTGCACAATGTCTTCTTCTCAGGTTAGCTCTGATACCATGTTATATTTTTATCATTCAATCTAGCATTATCTTAGGATCTTATCTGAGAGAATAACATGCATAGCAGTAAACACAAGAGACAAGAGACACAAAAAAATTTCCTCGGGGAAACCATAATGGAGAAAACTCTGCAACTTCCTCAGAGATAGAATGAGCACCAATAGCAGCAGTAAAACCCAAAAACAGAAAATATGATCTCCACATCTTGTTCTCTCTCTCACACTTGAGAGAGCTTCTCCTCTCTCATTCATGCGCCCCAATGAGTGAGTGTGTGTGTGATAAATAGAGAGGCTCACTCTCTATTTATATTCTTTCATTCACTTAATGTCCACTTTAACATGTTGGCGCCACTTAACAATTACTTACTAGAGGCCGACATCTCTAGGAGAGTCTAATAACCCTAGTGCCCCACAACTGTGGGGACTTTGCCCTCCGATCAACAAGGAGGGTTAACCTTGACACAATTGTGGGGACTATTGCCCTGACTTACAATGGAGGTTTAACCTCAATGACTTTACATGACTTGTTTACATTATTGAATATCCCGATTGGAACATTGGGGCATGACATGACCCAATTACATTACAAATACTTCCCGGAATAAACATCGGGGTACAATATACAAGTGAATACATTCCAAAGTTACAAATACATCAACAATGATGCATTCAGAGAAAATGAGGGTTATGCATTTGGAGAAAATGAGGGTGGAGATGCTGAGGATGTTGCAAGGGACCAAGAGCAAGGTCATGCAAATGCTCGAAGAAAGGGTCAAGGTCAGTGAAGGGATACTTTTGAACAAGCACATGGTTGTCATCCCATGACCATTTATCCTTTAGATGTACCTGATGCTCTTCCTTGGGAAAATGAAGAGGTTTTTATCACCCTTGAAAAATGTACAACCCACCATAAAAAATTGAGGGATGATCTTGCTAGCTTGGAACTCCCAACAGAGAGTCAACAAAGTTTGCAAATACTTTTGGAATCTTTACGTAAGTTTATTGATGCCTATAGAACTGTTGGGCCAACAACAGATTGTTTTATTCACTTGATGCGAATGCAAAGGGCTCAGGTGATGGGTCCTGACAAGTGGGTTGATGTAGAGAATAGGGTATCAAAAGCATATGCCATTTCAATGTTAATTTTTAAAGAAGGACCAAAGAAGATGTTAAAGGTGCAATATTTCAAGCACCCCGAGATTGCACACCATTTATATGATAGATTCTTGGTTGCCTATGGTAGATTGCTATGGAATCATGAAGTGTCACATTATTTTGCGAGATTTTTTTTATGCAGAGTTTTTTTTGAACATGAAGCCAGATTACACAGATGTGTCCAAATTTTATGGGGTTGGAAAAGGTAGGACATAAGAACGAGAAGGAGCCTATCGCGATCAATTGTTGCCTAAGCCTACACCTCGTTTGGTGCCTCAGCCACAGAGAGTTGTTACATTACGATTAGAGATGGAGGCGACCTCTCAGATTGGTCTAGAGGTTAGAACTGTCATAGGAGACAACTTGCCATCTACTCTAGTGGGGGTTGATGTGGGCATGGATCGACATAGAGCATGTGCTCGTTCTCATGCACATTTTTCTTATAAAACATACAGTGAGGTAGATTCAATGAGCCTTGAAGATGCCAAGGCATATGCAAAACATTGTCAAGATGGATTATTTGATTTACTCCATCGCGAGGAAGGAGGGAGGGGGGAGGTATGTGAGAACTTTTATGTTTCCTCATAATTGTTAAATCATGTTTTGTTAGTTTATCTAAATATATAATGAACTCATTTGAATTGTAGTTTACCCAAATGTTGGATGAACGTGATTTTATGGTCGAATCTAGTGTTAACCTAGGGACATTGCAAGAGGCACATTTGCATAAATATCTATAAACTTATATGTTCTCATTATTGTCATGACACCTTTTCCCAAGATTGAAATTTTGTTTGTGTTCATAGGTTCCGATCCCTTCGCCTAGGACCATAGGTTTTGGGCCCCTCTCATCTTAAATATTGGAGGTAAATCAAGAACCTTTCAAATGTTTTAGTAATTTGATTAAATGTTTTAGTAATGATTAAAAACAATTGACAATTTGTTTAAATTTAATTTAAGTTACATTTAAATTACATGTTTTAAATGTTTAAGTTTAATGATAAAGACATCTTAAATTCTAATTTATTTTATACCTATGTACATGAAAAGTTTAAGTAATGATATTTTAATTGTAGGTGGGTAAACATATTGTACAACCTTCCATGGCTATGGATGTGGTGACCTCTTTGGCTGTTGGGTTCACTGAGGTATATTTATTCATTTTTATTATTTAAATTCAAATTGTATTTTTATTAAAGTTTATTTACTGTATAAAATTTATATATTGAAGCTTAATTATATGTTGCATGTGTTATATAGGTCAATCGCCAGGAGAATGTGGAGAGTGATATCCATATAATGAATATTACATAGTTAGATATGTTTTTATACATGTGAACTTGTTGATTTGACATATTCCATGTCAAAACTTTAAACTTATCAGTTTAACTTATATATTTTAAACACATAGATATAATTTTGGACCGTTCATATATATATGGTTTTATAATTTTGGACCATTCATATATATATATATATATAGTTTTTGGAAGTTTTTTTGTTTTAAATGATTTAATTTCGTCAATTTTGTTTAAATGATTTAATTTGGTCATGCGATACATAGATTAATGTCTTTGATGTTAACATACATAGATTTTTCTAAAGAACCGCTTTATGAATGTTAGGAATGTTCAATATGTTAGTTGATGTTTATATACAATATATTTTACTTGTGTTTAAATGATTTTCAATCATAAGTAATGTTCAATATTCAATGCTCTTTAGGAATGTTAGTTAGGAATGTTTTCAATCATTTCTAGGTGGAATAATATATGTATGATATATGTAGAATTTTCAATAAAATGCACTTTTGGAATGAACTAGTTAGGAATGTTTTCAATGACTTGAGTGGAATAATATATGATATCTTTTGAATATTCATTAAAATGCATTTTAGGAATGTCAATCATAAAGAATGTTAGTTGTGAATGTTTGTATGTTATGAATTTATATATGCATAGATTTTTCTAAAGAACCACTTTAGGAATGTCAGGAATGTTCAATATGTTAGTTGATGTTTATATACAATATGATATACTTGTGTTTAAATGGTTTTCAATCATTAGTAATGTTCAATATTTAATGCTCTTTAGGAATGTTAGTTAGGAATGTTTCCAATCATTACGAATGTTCAATAAAAGGCACTTTAAGAATGTTAGTTATGAATGTTTTCAATCATTTTGGTGGAATAATATATAATAGCTGCAGTGTAATCATTAAAATGCAGTTTAGGAATTTGTTTTCAATTATAAGGAATGTTCAATAAAAGGCTGAATGGTTTTACACCCACATTCATGATTTCACCCATCAGGAATGTTAGGAATGTTCAATATGTTAATTGATGTTTATATACAATATGCTGTACTTGTGTCTAAATGATATTTAATCATTAGTAATGTTCAATATTTAGTAGTTGTGTCTAAATATTTAGTAATATTTAGTTAGTCGTATTTAGTAATGTAAAATCATTTAGTACTTGTGTCTAAATTTTAATCATTAGTAATGTTCAATATTTAATCATTAGTAATGATTTAGTCATTAGTAATGTATTTTTTCTTGTTCAATTAAATTTGACTTATGTTACCATTATATTTGAATACTTTATTTGTTCCTTATTATAGCCATTGAATAGCTTTCACATGTGTCTAATTGGTACGGAAGCATAGTCCATCTACATTAAAATTCTCTAATCATAACCTTATAGATTATAAGAAACTAAAAGATAAGAAACACCAAAACTAAGCTACAATTCTCTATATATTTGCAAAAAACACATATGCTAATCATAAGAGAGATAGGGATTCCATCCATTGTTTTTTATGGCATCATGGGTCCCTTTTCCAATTTGCTAATCATAAGAGAGATAGGGATTCCATCCATTGTTTTTTATGGCATCATGGGTCCCTTTGCCAAGTTGTGTCCCTTATTTAAGAGTGCATAAACTTATATATTAATTTATTGGTAGATAATTGTGAAAGTGATGTTCTCAAAAGCTTGTGATTAAATATTTGAAGAAACAAGAATCATTAAATATTTGAATTTATTTCACAATCCTCTCTTGTGCAAATTCAATCAAGATTTTGAAGGGAATAATTCTACATAGTTATTAGAACCCTGGCCTAGGCTTGCTTTAAATTTCAGGCTGTGCATTTCAAAATGATGTAGAGTACCTCTAGCATTACTGTACTCATGTGGTCCTTTCATAGTTCCAATAAAAAATCCATAGGATTGTGGTTTGTTAATATAAATCTGACTCGCCTATCTCACAATTCCCTACTTGATTGACATTCTAAAAAAAACCATTAAAGATATAACACGAGTAAAAACTTGAAGGGACGAAACATGTTTCCATTCAAAGATAAATGAATTCTGGGACGATTAGATTCCCTATATAATAAAAAAAATGCAAGGATCTAAATTATTGAGTTACTAATTGTCAAACAAACATTTCGATAATGCCTCTACAAAATCGTCAATCGCAAATTCAGGATCCCTATCAATATCATTTCCTCTTGAACAAGAAAAAATACATTACTAATGATTAAAAATATTTAATCGTTAGTAATGTTCAATATTTAATCATTAGTAATGCTCAATGTTTAATCATTAGTAATGATTTAGTAATGTTAATATTGAAAGTTTGTATGTTATGAATTTATACAATTGCACATATCAATTTCGGTATAAAATTTATATAGATCATTTCGATGTACATATGTTGAACAATCCGGGAACAATATATCATATAATTTACATCAATTTGATATATACACACGCTAAACAATCTAAGAGCAATGAGCTATAAGCTCCATAATGTAAGAACACTATTTTATAAGTTTCCTCAATTTGATGGACATAAGCTCAACAATGTAAGAACTTGATACCATATTTAAGTAAAAATAATCAATTTCACATGTACATAAGTTCAACAATCTACTCTAACAGTCTATCATATTTAAGTTCCAAGAAGGCACAGATCTCATATTTTGACAATTTCATAACACATACTCAAGAGCATAACATTAATTTCAAGAACAATACATTCTTCAGGAATGCGCTTAAAAAATAATCAAAACAATATAGCTCAAAACTGATCAATAATCACTCTATTTGAGTGTCACAATTGTAAAACCAATGAAGATGTTATTCATGTCAAAAGTATGTATCATGTTCAACATGATTCAAATTAGAAATAAGATCGTAAAGGAATTCCATCTTCAATTATTCTTTCATTATCAACTTTTGACATCTTCCATCTTCTAGCTTTCAATTTTTTATTTGATTTAACTTCTATCAACTTTATGCGAGCCGCGCATACCAAATGACTATATTGGCAGCATATGACATCAGGTTGACAGTCTTTAAAGTGAATGTCACTTTCAGTTTGATATGTTTCTTGAAAAAAATAACCCTTTAATAGAATTGACCCTCTTTCATATATAAAACCTCTGTCATCATAGTCCTCCAATAATTTCATCTTTCTCTCTGTGCATCGCATTAAATAATATCTCACATTTTCATTGTTGTCTATGGGTGCAACCACATCAAATACATCTCCTACACATAATTAAGAACATTGAATTTGTCAAATTCATCTTCATTAAATCAAACCACTTTCATTCAAGTAAAAAATCTTTAAAATAAAAATAGAGAAATTTAGTAAAGTATACATAGATTAGGCTTCTCTAACCAGATCAGAAATTCTATCACCTTCAGTTGATATTGCAATGTCCTCTGATTCCAACTCTTCAAAGCTTGCGAGTGGCATTTTTCCTTTTAAATTTATATCGTTGTGTTTCCAAGGTTTAACATAATTTTCATTGATGTTTTCACAATTCTCTATTGATTCTGTGTCCTCCATGCAAATAGGGAAAAATCATGTTAGCTTCCTACTATCAAATGAAAACACATTTTGGAAGGTTTTCATTTTGATTGAGTGTAAATCTCGAGTTTGATGAATAGTGCTAGCATCATATGGAATTGATCTGTCTATATCTTGGATTCCAATATGCCAAAAAAACCCGTCCAACATAAACAATTTTACATGTACATGTGAGTAAAATGTTAGTAGATGTACATTAAAGTCATTCTAAGTTGAATAATTATGTCTTGAAAACAAAGTTCATACCTGCACACATCTTTTGATTGTTGATTGTAATCATGGCTGAGATTTAAACGACACCATTGAACAAGTTTATTAGCAAACACAAGTCGATCGGCAGAATGGTTCATTTGATACCTTCGAAGTGCTCGTTTTACACACGCCCCACCACCACTGTGCTCCCCTTTTCCATGACCAGTTTCAAAAAAATTCCAACGATGTTTAATATTTGTTTTTTTTGTAGGCTACATAGCCAAAAGAATGATCGTGAGGATTTAAATTTCCCTGCACATCCATATGAACATATCCAATGTTCATTCATCACAACTCCACGTGTTTTCAATGAACCATAAATAATATCAAAACAATGTTGTACATAATGTCTATCATGTGTGCGGTCATCGCTGATATAGAAATGGTATTCCTTGATCGCATGTCGATTGTCATTCGTGCTTTCTATATCATCAACATTTTGTTGAGCATGTCTATATAGAACATGGACAAATATAGAGACTTGGTCAGAATGATTATATTCACCTTGTATTTATTTTTGTGCTTCAAATGTGTAATTCTCTGTGAAATCAACCGCGAAAAAAATAGTCCCCTGTGGAAAAACATCACGTGGTTGTTTGAATTGCAACTTTTGCCATCGTTCTCTATGTGAATGTTTTATGTACTTATAAATTCCTTTTTCAAATTTCTTCAAAAACTCTGTAACACTGATTTTATCTTCTTGTAAATCTATCCTTTTCGAAAGAGCGTTTGAAGAACTTGTAGAATTGTGGGAATAAGTGACATATTCATATCTCTTCCAATCAACTATGATGTTTGACAATGACTAATCGTTAATATCAATAGGATATTTATGGTGGAATAAAGCTAGATTTCCACAATGGTCACATTTCTTTCCACCGACACATCTTTTGTTGTAAAAAGTCTCGTGACTATTTCTTTCACATAGAATTTTAGATATAAAAGCACGAATTGTGGAAGGAGGTGAATTTGATAAAAATGTTTTACCAAACCAAAGGAATGTGTCATAATATAATTCAAACTCAACATGATAGCGACAACAACACGTGTCATGAATAATAATAGGTCTAACATACCATGGCTTTTGTTGTACAAATGTATTGGAAAATTCAATTCACTGTGTTCATCTTTGAATTTATTGAACAATTGTATTTGAGTCATCTCCAATATATGTTTTGGATGGATTTCTTACCGTTTTCGAGATATTCTGCGTCGTATCACGTGTCTTGCATTCGGTGAAACACGAGAATTTGCCACCCAATATTCATGCATCATAGCTTTAACACTTTCACCGACCCTATCTTTATAGGTTTGTCTACAAATAATTGCCCAACAAGCAAGCTCAGCATTTGCATTTATTTGTAATCGAAATTTGTTATGTTTGTACAATGTTTATCACGAAGTTTCGATAAAGGCTTTGTGATTTGTGTTGTCAAGCGTTTTTGTCTAGTACTAGATGAAATAATCGTTGTTTGTATTATTCTATGTGCAACACTAATATCTTTCTTTCTGGATTTTCCAATCGTTTTTATTGCATTGGCTATATTTTCGAACACATTTTCTTTCACCTTTGAATCTTTTGTCTTCTTTTGAATACCCAATAATGACCAAGCTTTCTTCAACTTCTTGGAGACTAACAAACACCTCAAAATTTGAGCTTGTGTTGCCACTGATTCTTTTTCCAGAAATTGTTCATGCATCTTTTCAGCATGATATCGTACAATATGGTAAGGTTTCATGTTTCTGAATTTTTCTTTATCAACATTTTGTAACATGTCGTNAAAACCAATTACTGCATTTTAAACAAATTTACAATATTTGTACATACCTGGTTCAATTTCTTCTTGAGTTTGATTTTGAACATTCATATCATCAACATTTTGATTGAAGTCTCTAGTTACATCATCATTAGCGATGTCTTCAATATTTGTATTCTTTTGTTTCTTTTTTTCATGGTATTTGAGTTTTTGCTTTTCATCATGTAAGGCATCATCTTGAGCGCGATCACATTTCCTCTTTCGCGTTTTTTGGTTGCTCATGATTATTCAATGTATACCTCCAACTTAGAATAAATTGCCCTTGAGAGAATGTTAATCATCAAAGAAAAAAATTCACCTTAGAAACTACAATAAAAGTAAGAGTCATCCACCTCAAGCGATATGACTACAAAAAGTAGTGATAATGGCTACAAGAAAGGTTATCAACCAAATTTGGCACTTCTAGGCCACGTGAATTACAAAAAAATTACAGTTTATTTAAATGTTGTAAAAGTATAATCAACCAGTATAAAGCCGCGTTCACTAAATATAAATTACCAATTAAAAGGCCAAAAGATTACTACTAAAAATTGATAATTAACCAGTTTAAGGCAATGTTATATTTAAAGTAAATATGTCCATAAAATATTGTTCAAAATATTTAAAAAAAAATGTAGCATAGAATAAATTGGTGCAGAATTTTTAAGAAAATTTGTAACATAAAATATTTTCTAGAAACATCTTCCGTAAAGAAAAAAAGTCTCCACCTTAGAATATAATTTCTAAAAACACTTTATTATAAACATTTTACCATAAAAAATTTACGAAAAAGAATCTTTACCATTAAACAAGATTAGTAGGATAGTTTCTAAGAACAATTTACCATAACAAATTTTCCAAACTAATGTTTGGTATCAAATAAAAATAGTCTTCACCTTAAAAGATAAGTTTTAAGAACACTTACCAGAAAAGAGAGCCTTCCTTCTTCTATAACTGTGTAAAATGTTGATCAAATATGTTGAGACTTCATTCATATAAATAGGGAATTGAAACGATGTTTTGAAAAAACGTAAAAACATTTCAAGTTCATGAAATGAAACGGTGTTTCGAAAAAACGTTGTTGTTGTTGTTTTTTTTTTTTTTTTTTTTTTTTTCCCCGGCTGCTGGAAAAAAAATCAATAGGGATTTTTGGCCGAACTATTTTTCATCCGTTAAATCTAACTTTTGGCCGAATATTTACTGCTTTTCAGCCGAAAGATTAGTTCGACCGAAAACCTTTAAATTTTCTTTTTTTAACAAGAACGAGTAGAGTTTTGTATTGAAAAGGTGGCGAAGCCACAAAACAAAATTAAATTTGAAATTTCGAGAGGATTTTCCATCTCAAATCCAAAATTGGTAGCTAAAAACTAGCAAAATATTGCAAGATACACAGTCCACCCCAACTCAAGGTGAAATTAAAGAACTGAGAATATCCCAATTACTGAAAATCCGGACAAAACTACTTAACAACATTAGATATTTACAAAACATTTAGACAAAATTAGAGAAAATGGAGAAAGATCCTTCTCTAAAAACTTAAAAGCATGCTCAAAAGCTCTGGTTCTAGCTTGATTAGAGAGGAATTGTCTGAGGTCTTTGACTACTAGTATTCAAGAAGGCCCAAACGATGCTCCAAATCCAGGACTCTCCTACCATGAGATTCCAGATTGCTGGTGGTGTTTTGCTCCTAAGTCTTGAGCTCTCATCTTTCAATCGCTGCCTCTTGCACTTTTGAACTCAATCAATTTAATTCGAAAGCAAGAAGAAATGGATGCTTTTTGAATTAAAACCATTACTTCAAATGGGATGCATTTGAATCCTTGGAACGATCAACATAATGAATCATTCTCCCTATGTTACATTGTCGAATCCTTGCATTAGTGAAGCCAACACACATCACGGTAATGCCTGCTCACTAGATTATCGCTACTGGTTGTCTACTTTGCCATGTAGATCTGTGAGATTGAGAGCATGCTAGAAGTTTGGGAATTTCCCCATCCCACATATTCTCATCATAGTTCATGAAACCCAAGAAAGGATCATCTCTCATGAAAGAAAATGAACTATCTAGCTCGGATTGGTTCTAGATCCCCTCGTCATGCTTACAAATGCCGATCTTCCTAAAATGACTTGAAGGAGGGACATCCATATTTGGGCATAATTCTCCCTTTAGTTGACCAAGGCATCGACAAGCTTAATATCCTGATAACTGAATGCTTATGGAATTGAATGAAAAGAGCTAGTCTCCCTGTTGATACTAAGAAATCCAGGAGAAAGGAAGCATGCCTTATTTGCTAGAACATCTGCTAAACTATTTAAATCCCGTAGAATGTGAAATACGTCAATCTTAGAAAATACTTTCATATTTCTCCTAATTCTCTGAAGAATTACATTCAAGGCAAAATCGATGAGACTGGCTGAAGAATTTAGAGAATTTATCAAAAGCTCATAATCACCATAGATCAGAACCGACTTAAAACCTTTTTCCTTAGCCAGCTGGGATGCCATTAGCAAACTGTAACATTCCACATGATTGTTGGACATGATGCCAAGCCCCCAATAGAACCTGAAAGCAGATAACCTATCCAGAGAGAAAACCAGACCACCAACACCTGAAACCCCAGGATTCCCTTTTGAAGCTCCATCGAAAAAAAATGACAACTAAAGGTGAACTCCACCACAAAGAGAAAAATTCCTCTTGACTTCCATGAAACCTCCAAGAAGGAGCCAAGACCGGTTTAAGCAAATGCACAGATGGAGAGGCCACCGAACGTAGAGAGGAAGGCAAGGAAGAAAGTGGGCAGCAAATCAAGTCTAAAATCAATGCAAGAGTCTTGGAGGCAGCTAATTGGTAAATCGGCCTTTGGTTATTAAAGACACAACTGTTCCTAGATATCCAGATAGACCACATGGTAAATTTCAAAATTGAATGCCAAATCATATGTAAAATAGGAAACCGATTCTTAGATGGACGACCGTCATGCCAAATTAAATATAGTTCTGATACAGTTGATTGCTTTGGAAGAGATAAATGAACACCAGAAAGAACCATTGCCCAAACATTTTTGGCAAATTCACATTCCACAAAGAGATGATCCGCAGTCTCCATTGCCAACAAGCAAAAACAGCAACAAAACAGCCCAACAAATCCACGCTTTAGAAGATTGTCACTAGTTAAAGGCTTATTTTCAATAGCAACCAGACAATTTTTTTTACCTTCGGCAGGCAGGAATTCCATACAGATTTCCAAATCTGTAGAACAAAATAAGTTAGAAGAGACGGTTGAAGAAGCTTGAGTCCATTGGCTGCTGTGTATTCTCCATCGTGACCCCAACCCCACCGATCTTGTTGGGAGAAACAAACAGGAGCCAGACCAGAGAGAAGAGGGAGCAACACTGATTTTTGGGACTCTAGACAAACAGGGAGATCTGGAAAGCTCCAACCAGTCCAAAATCCATCGAAATCCCAAGTAGAAATATCGGCAAGACGTAAAAGTCCTTTATTCTTAGACCAATTCATAAAATCAGAAATCTGTAAGACAGAGGAAAGAGGAGGTTTCCTGGAGATATGATCCTCCCAGAGAAGAGTCCGCAACCCATTTCCTGGAACTCTAAAAAGCTGTTGACAGAAGAATTCAAACCCTTTCCTACAGGAGTTCCAAATTGCTGAACTTGAAGGAGTATTAGCAGCTGAAATATTTCTTAATGTACCTCCTTTCAAATGCTTGATCCTAAAGATTATACTTACAGGATGTTTTGGATCATCAAAAACTATCAAATAAGTTTCCCTGTCATTGCCAAATTAGCAAGAGCTGGATCACAAATTTGAAGACCTCCTTCTGACATAGGACACTTAAGATCCTCCCATTTCACCAAATGAATCTTATTTTTCCTATGCTTCTCGCCATTCCAGAGAAAGTCTCACAAAATATTTACAATTTGAGATGATATCGACTTAGGAGCCAAAAGCAGAGTGGACTGGAAAACCAGAAAAGCTGAGAGGACTGATTTGATCAGGATCAATTTCCTAGCTTTAGACAACCACTGACCACCCTAGGAAGAATTTTTTTTCTTTAACTTAGCCAATACCTCGAGCCAAAGAGTAGGGGTGGTCTTGCCAAGAGTTAAAGGAAGCCCAAGATACGTAATCTTATCCCACTTGTCAAAACCCGAGAATCCAAGGAAATCTAATATCCGGAGAAGGGCACATTATTCAACATTCCATCCGTAAACAACACTTTTACTTTTGTTTATCAAAGCTCCTGAACTTTGACATAAATTTTGAAGAACAACATTGAAAGCCTGAGCAATCATCAGAGAGGCCCCTCTAAGAAGAAGGGAATCATTTGCAAAAAGAGCATGATTTATAGGATCAATTCCCCTGGCAATCTTAATACCAAGTAAAAACCCAACTTCCTTTTCAACTGAGAGTTTTCTGCTAAGGGATTCAACCATCAAAATGTACAAGAAGGGAGACATCGGACAACCTTGACGCAAACCTCTAGAGGCTTTGAAGAATTCAGTAGGCCTACCATTAACTAAAGGTGCTATCCAAGGCTGATTCGTACAAGCTTTAATCAAATTTACAAACTAAGGACAAAAACCAAAAGAGAGAAGGACATCATAGAGGAAGGGGAGCTTCACTCGATTGAAGGCGTTCTTCATATCTAGATTTATAAGCATGCCTTTTTCTTTCGTTTGAAAGCTGGAATGGATAGCTTCTTGAACTTGAATGACATTGTCAACTAGATGCCTGCCTTTTACAAATTACCCCTTGAAGAGGTGAAATCAAGTTACCGAGCAAGGGCTTGAACTTGTTAGCTAAAAGTTTGGCTATGATCTTGTAAGAAGAGTTACACAAGGAAATTGGACAGAACCTATCAAAGGAGGATGAATTGACATATTTAGGGATGAGGGAAAGAAAAGTTGAATTAGTACACCCACCCATTTTTACCTTTCTCTGAAAAGCCAAGACCATACGCAGCAGATCAGATTTGATAATGGGCCAGCAGACTTTAAAAAAATGAATGGAGAAGCCATTAGGCCCAGGAGCTTTATCAGACTCCATAGCCCAGATGACATCTACTATTTCTCTTTCCAAGAAAGGCTTCATTAAATCAATATTTTCCTCATTAATGACTAGAGAAGGAACATTATTTAGGAAATCCTTAGATACTTCTTCATCATATAGGCCATCATCTTGAAACAACTTCTGAAAATGAATATAAGCTGCCTGTTTTAAAAAGGCTTTCCCTTTGATAACAACACCATCATCATTAATAAGTTCCGAAATATGATTTCGGGATATCCTGGCTCTACATTGACGGTGAAAGAAAGAAGTATTCCTATCCCCTGCCTTGTACCAGATACTTAGAGATTTTAACCTGAGATGCTCCTCCTTGAGCCTGAATGATTGAGTAGTAAGGGACTAGGCTTCCCTTTCAAGCTCAATTTGGGGAAGAGAAATATCACAGTTTTCCATCCCAATCTGGATTGCAGCTAAGTTATCAACACGATCTTTCCTACAGAGCGAAGGAGAAGGAAGAGGGACTCTAAGCCATTTCTTCAACGCTTTTTTAGTCTGCATCAATTTTCGTTCCCAGAAAAAACTGGGGGAGCCATGAACAAACTGAATCCAAGCTTGATTGACGGTGGCCATAAATCCATCGCGTTCAATCCAGAGTACAAAAAAACAGAAGGGAATAGGACCAAGCTCATCTTCCTTTTCAAAAACCAGAGCAATAGGGTGATGATCCGAGGAGAGCTTAGGGAGGATTTTGGAGGAAATAATCTGATTTCCATCCAACATAGAACTATGAACTAGAAACTGGTCTAGTCTAGCAAAAATGCTAGCATCCCCAACCCTTTGATTGGACCACGCGAAACGCGCAGTCTTAGGTTTCAGATCGATCAAATACCAAAATTGAATTAATTCTTCAATTGTATCTTGCAAATGGTCTTTACCACGAATTCCTCCTTTCTTTTCATTCGGCGCAAGAGTAATATTTAAATCACCGACTATGATAATGTTTGCTGGAGATTTGCACACCAGAAAATTAGATAATGATAGCCAACACTCTTTTTTTTCCAAATTATTAACTGGGACGTAAAGGTTGAACAGGGCAAAAGTGGATTTACTGGAGCAATGATATAATTCAGTAAAAATCCAATGCTGAGTGGAGTACCAATTAGTTAACTGGAAATTCTCTTCATGCCAAAGAGTTGCAATTCCCCCACAGGAGCCTCTGGTACTAATTGATTAACCTGAATTAAAATTCCAATTATTTTTACCAATGAGGAGAAGTGCTTCCCCATCAATTTTAGTCTCCTGGAGAAGTAGGATTTCAGAAGGGGCCAACTTCAATAAATTTTTGACGGCTTCAACTTTAGATGAGTTTCCCAAACCCTTACAATTCCAAGAATTTATCTGCATTACTTACCCGAAGGAGAGGGATTAATTACTCCCTTTGTAGGTCTATTTCTTTTATTCCTTCCATAAGACATCTCTATAGTGGCTTGACTATCTTGGGTCTTAAGCCTTCCTGCCTCTTCTTCCTGAATTTCCTTCTTGGACTTCCTGCCCTTTCTGAATTGCTCAAAAGTCTCATCTTCTGAAGAACCAGAACTAACTCCATGCTTCTTTCGAGCAATGTCTGCATAAGAGGGGCTAATCTCCTTAGGAAGAGGAGAAACTTCAGGGCTCAAAAAATAAGAATCAACTTGATCCTTTGGAGTAATAGATTTATCTGTAACAATATCTAGAACATCTAATTGCTCCATTTCACCTTCTTCAAGAATAGTTTCAGAGGTACTTAAAAGAAAAAATGGATTGGGGAGTGCTTTGGGGGAGACAACATCATGAGAAGCAATTGGTATTTCCTCAGCTGCAGGAACACCTGAGATGGATTTAACTTCTTTCCCTTTCTTTCTAGCTCCCTGATTGAATTTCCTTTCTGAACTTGTGGCCACTGACCTTCTTTCTCAATTATGGTGACTTCTTCTAATCTTTTTTTGCAATTTTGAGCAAAATGCCCATAACCATGACAAAACCTGCATTTAAACGATATTTTCTCATAATCCAACTCCTGGATATAGGACCACTCTGCTACTGTTAACTAAATTGCTTTAGGGAGACCTATTTCCAAATCAACCTCTACACAAACTCTAGCAAGCATACTAATATTTCCTCTCACCCCTGTCAATAAATTTACCCAACTTATTCCCAATGATTTCTAGGGATTTTAAATTCCAACAATGTAAGGGGAGATGTGGAAGTCTCACCCATACAGGAACAGCAGAAGGGACATCCTGTGAGGGGTCAAAATCAGGGGTCCATTTATTCAAGTATATACCCAGAGGACCCATGAAGTATGGCCCATTCCGAAAGATCAGAGCTCGGTCCTCCACAGTAAAACAAAAAACAAAAAAGCCTCGTCCAACAAAGTGGCTACGGATATCTGCTGAAACAAGAGGCCTCCAATTCCTATGCACCCAACCATCAGTTGCCTTAGGGGAAGGCCAAAGGCCAGAAAATTGACCAATAAGCCCCTGATCAGCCAAATTGAGAGCCGAACGACAGGTTCGTTCAGTAGGGAGTTCAACTGAAGGAATATCCACCTTCATAACGAATTTTTGAGAACCTCCCCCATTTCTCTTTCTACCAGAAGCAATCAACTTCTTAAAAGCCTCCAATTCAGGAGGAAGGGGAAATGGAGGAACCCCACCAGGATCCATGAGGACTCCACCACCAAAGCACCCTGCAGAGAGACAAAAAATCCCAAAGAACATGCCACTAGCAACAGGAGCAAGCAACAAACCCACCAAGACAGGCTGACAGAAGAGTCACCAGAGAAATTCAGTAGACAAGCTGAACTCACAAGTAAGAAAGCTTAAGACCTCAATCAAAAGGTAAGGAAACCCTGCAAACAAGACAAGCCCACCAACACTGGGAACCTCCACCAAAAAACCTCTTCAGAAACCAACAGAACAATTACTGCAGAGACCAAGAAGATCCCAAACAACTAGTCCACCAGGCTGATAGAGAGAGCCTCTAGTGCTACCATAAGCCAACAAACAAGAAACCAACCCAGTAACAATTCTAAAAAATAATTTAAAACAAGGATCCAGCCTCTAGTTCACATCACGGGCCAGGTCTGCAACCTTAAGCTGAACGCAGACTCCAGAGAGCCTCCAACCCGAGCAAAAGGAACAAACCTTTCATAGAATCTTGGAAAACCCGTCCAGATGATCAGAACACAACGAATTTAAACTAGAGCAAAGAGCTCCATTAAGAACCAATAGAAAACTCAAAGCAGAGCCTCATGCCACATGCTAGAGAGCCAATGGTCACCTTCAACAGCCGAACCACCAGCGATGTGGACAGAACGACCAAGAAATTTAAAAAAAAGCAAGCCTCAACCTGCAAAAAAAAATCAAATGCGTTCTTGGAGCCAAAACTTCATTCTCCCAAATTCACTTAACATATTTTTACCAAAAAACTGTAAATTTTCAAAAATGGAATTCCATCCCATATCTGACTCTTCTTCCAATTTCGGAGAGATCAGATCATATCAAATACTTACAATTTCTCTTTAGAAATAATACCATTGGTTACATAATTCAATGTAATTTCTATAGATGCAAATTTTGTTGAAATTGGTGTGATCCACTAATTTTATTTATTATATTTCTTAGAAGGTGTCTCGATTGCTTCAAAATTTAATAGAATTCATATAAATGAAAATTCAATAACTTCTTAAAGACATGATGAAAAAATTTGGAAAAATCATGGTCCTCAACATTGATTTCTTGTCTTCAAAATGGTACTTTTAGTTTTTTTGTTTTGAATTGGAAATTAGGGAAGATGTTGTGTCAACCTAAACATGTCAGTTTTATGCTAGTTTTTTAGATTGGTCCACTTCAAAAAATTCTAATAATTATTTCATGCTGCTGTTGGATACAAACTTATAGACAAATGTTAGTACAATTTGTCTAGATCATCATAACATATTTTGTTATTAATGAACAATAGTTGAATAATGAATTAACTTGTGTATAAAAACATGACTATTTTTCAGAATTTCATTAATTAATAACATACTATCAAACACTTGCAAAAATGACATATCAAAATGCCAATAAAAAAATCTAAAAAATATCCGATAGAAAGCTAACACAATTCTCTACATCTTTTGTTTTTACTACAAAATGAATTTCTAAATACAAATCTAATTTTTCTTTGCTCGAAGTTGACATAATTGCAAAAACAACACTACTTTTCTCATTACCCCCCCA
Source organism: Pseudotsuga menziesii (assembly GCA_001517045.1). Classification (NCBI taxonomy): domain Eukaryota; kingdom Viridiplantae; phylum Streptophyta; class Pinopsida; order Pinales; family Pinaceae; genus Pseudotsuga; species Pseudotsuga menziesii. The sequence continues at coordinate 75,428 of LPNX011141689.1, read as the reverse complement.
AAATAGACACCCAGTTTCATGATTTCACCCATTACTTCCAACCCATCTTTGACTTGTTGTATCATTAACTATAAAGAAAGACAAATTGATGCTTTTAGTAGGTGATTACATTGGATCTATGATTTTACTTAGCACTTGCCTAACTAGTTGGAGTAGGGTAGGTAGGAACTTGAATAAGCTCTTTTGATCAGTAGGATAGAGTCTTCAGTGTTGCATGGTCCTAAGTCTTTGAGTCTTGTTGTTTTCAGTTTAAGTCTTCTAGGAAATAAATTCTGCCCCCTATTTTGTCTTCTTACTGAGGCCTCCTTAATAAACTCCACAGCTTCCCCGGATGCGGGTGATAGGCAGGCACACCCTGGACTCTAGACCAATGACGCGCCCCAGTACGTCGGCAGTCCCTTCACCACCCCCGATGGCAGTGACGTCGATGAGGATAGGTGGCCCCATGCACATTAGAACACCCACGCGATAGGCTCACAGCTCGACTGCAGACAGAATGATGACATCTCTGGGGATGATGCCACCAGCAGAACGAACGATGGAGAGCTCGATCTTCCACGCAGCTCCAGTCCCCTCGACGTTTAAGGTTTGGCAGGTCTGGTACAGAGCAGTAATGGTTAACCATTACGCTCCTCGGACGCAGTGCAACATGCCTCCTTCCAGGCTCTTCGTTCTCTCGATCTTGCATTTTGTCACCTTCGCTTTATTGTGCCCGCTCTGCTACTGCCCATGCTCATCTCCTCTCCTACTCAACTCTTGATTTCTCATTTTCGGCACCGCGGCCCATGCTCAACTTAGCTCCTGCTATGTTTGCTCCTGATCCAGTCCCTCTCATGTAGGAAAATCCATGCCATAGTGTCGACGAGGATCTCCCAGGGGCGGGAGAGGTCGAGGAAGGGCTGGAAACCCTAGAAATCCACCCTTCCACCCACAAGCTAGCAATCAGGGCTATGACGCAGAGGTACCGAAAGAGCCAAGAACCCTGGTTGACGATTGGGAGGATGAAGTTTCCCACTCCCTCACAGCAGCTACTCGCACCTCGTCCCACAAGGGCAATTACTTGATTTTTAAAAATCTCTTGACCAGGCTCATACTCACCTCTGTTAACACCCCATCGGCCCCAATTGCGCATCTAGCCAACCCAGGCAATACTGAACCTATGCCTCCTCCTCCTCCTCCCCTTGTCCCCTCACCCTCCACTGCTCCTACCACCCTCACCTCTCCGCAACGCTAGTTCGTTCGGAAAAAGGGAAATGCGGTCAGGAAATCTTCACCTCTGCTAGTGAAGCAACCCTCCCCTGCCAACAGAGACAGCTCGGGAAACACCAAGGATAGCAATTCTACCAGCAGTGCCATTGGACCAGGAAAGAAGACGGAAAAATGCAAGGAGCAGGGTCTGTAATGGGGAACCGAATACTGTTGCCTAATCACCGAGGTCCCTTACAAGCAGCTGTAATTCTAGGTGTTCAGGTTCTTCATGCTTCTTAGGTTTTTGGGATTTTGGCTCAGGTTTTCTCCCGATCTTTCTAGTCTAGGTTAGCTCTGGTTTTTAAGAATTTCAGACAATTAATTTTGTTGTGTAAGATCTGTTTTCTCCACAGTGGGGATGATCATTTTTGCACTCTCAACCGACCTTGTTTGGCTCTGTTTTCGTGTTCCAGAAACACACTGATCTGTATTTTTATCTATACCTATATTTTTCCTTAATAGATTACTTCTGAACTTACAAGAAAAAATAAACTCTGTAGCTGCTTGACAATTCTTAGATTAGATGTTTTATTTCAACACTTTACTTTCTGCATTTATATTTCAACATTTACTTTTCAATATTGTATTTATAGCATTTTACTTTATTTTGTATTATGCCACATGTACTGCTGGGTAGTGTTGCTTCCATGATGCGCAAACATAGGCTTTACTGAAGATGGAGCAGTCGATCGAGTACATATTTGATGATTGGATGAGCATTGGTACATACCAGAGATTTATGAGGTTCTCATGTGCTCTCTCCCTTAGAGCACATGTCCTAGTTGGATCCAGATGTTGTCACATATATAGTAGCTGGGATACTTTTGATCCTGAGCAGTACTGAGTAGTTCTTTGATCCAGTCCTTTACTTTAAGATCAAAATATGATGAGACACCAGTTGATGATATCCCTCTTTCAGCAGATAGAGAGCATCAAGATTGACCAGTTCTATGCCATGACTGAGCCTCTTTACCCCATATTTGATGACTAAGTTAGCCATTTTTCAGGACCCCATATTTGATGACCGAGTTGGCCATTTTTCATGACCCAGAGCAGAGATTATTACGGTGCCCATGATATGTAGTAACAACAATTGTTTTAGTTCGAGTCCAGGTATATGACCTAGGTGATATTATGGTTTTGTGCATATGGGATTTGATGTTTCTATGTTGTCTATTTTAGCAATGAGATTATGTTGATAGTGGTTGTATGCTAGTGACACTTTATTTTGGTTTTACTTGGAATCTAAAGTATAAATGATCTAGCTGTCATGTCCAAGAGATTTCTTTGTATGCTCATTGGCCTCGCCCTACTTGTAGTATGGATTTGGTCATTTCCTTTAGGGACACAACTTGCTAGTTTTGGCACCATCTTCACTGTTTATGTCCATCCGTTTCCTTCCCTTGTTGTTGATTAACCTTGACTTGTAACTTGCTAGGATTTCCCCCACCTTCACCTCTATATTGGAATAGGTCCCCATGTCTAAATTGTGTCTCGGTGGTTGTTTATGTGATGCTTGTCATAGGAATGGTCTACTTGTAGGTATTGAACACAAGTAGTCTTACCAAAGAGTGTCTTTAGACACTAAGGCATCAAAGCTTAAAGTTATTCTAAATGGATGCCCTGCCAGCAAAACAAAAGTGTCTTTAGACACTGTTGCAAATAAAGTATAAACATTATAAAATAGTCAGTGGCCAAAAGATGAGCACTCATCCATTGTATGATGTAAGGCTCATTTACCCCCACAAAGGCAATAGGGTGACGCAAACCTGTCAGGGCCATGGATGCTTGCTGGCAGTAGGGATATGCCTTAGTAATTTTTTGGATCCCAGAAGGCTTTCTAGGGCACCTGACTTTGTAGGCTGGCTATTACCTTGTGTAAAAGTGAAATAAATGTCCTAACATTTGACGGCTAGAGGATGAGCACTCATTCATTGTATAATGTACGACTCATTTTTCCCCACAGGGAAACAGGGTAGCACTGGCCCCCAAAGATCATGTATTTGTCATTTTTTTGAATCCCAGAAGGCTTACCAGGGCACCTGCATCTAGAGGTTAACTAGTGTATATTGTTGTGCAAATAAATTGCTATAAAGGTTACTTGCCTAGAGTCTAGTGGATCCTTCTCATCATTCCACCCATTTGCGAGGCATTGCCATTCCCTATTGTTCACCTAGTCTAGCTTATGTGTTGTGTGGATTTCCTTTTCCTTCAACCTAGATGTACAATGTCAAGTATCAAGTCTTTCCCTTGGCCTTGCCTGGTTTCTTTCACTTTCACCCTTGACTAGAAAAGGGGATAAATCCATAAATGAGTATACACTAGAGATTCTTGTTTAAAGCAGTTGATCATTTTGATATATATATAGTGCTTATAATCACCAAAATAAGCTACTTGTATTTGAGTCTCACTGTTAGCATAGATATTTTAGCATGCATATCCATTTGTACCTTGCAATATCAGAGTTTAGCATTTGGGTCATCATTTGATCAGTATTGACTTGGTCAATCGAGTGTTGACCAAGACAGGAGTAGGGTTTGGGATGAGTTTTAGGCCGATGGTTGTGGATGATGATTATTTATGGTCTATTAGTGTCCATTAGACATATTCATGTTTCAAATGGTGGTTTACTATGATGGATTGTATTATTTTTTGTGATTATAAGCATTTATAGACTTCATTATTATTATGGTTCTGACATGGATGGGGCATCCGATGTACATTTGTGATGGACATAAGGTGTATGAGTATTCATTCCAAGTTGATTTGCGCATTTTGAGTCCATTGGTGCAACCTGTTTTCATTTTCAGGCAGTTACAGGAGAGATATGGGTCTTTCACGTATTTTTTAGTAGTTTAGCCCTAAGAAATTAAAAATAAAACACAGTGCAAATGATGGTGAGTTCTCCTAGAGAGACAAAGAGAATCATGGGGTGCATCTAGGCGATTGTACCATATTGCTATGGTTCATACCTATTTGTGCAATCAATCGGTTTTAGTTTTTGGTAACCCTGTGAGATATTTACAATTATATGTTCCCGATGCAACATTTTGATGATAAAAATGGCTAATAAGGAAATCGATTTGGGAAAATGAGGCAAGAAAATGGCATGGAATTGGTCCAAGGCATAGTGTTTAGGTCACCTTCATCATCCAACATCAGTTTCACTCTAGATTTAAGGGCGTTTTGATGTATTTTTAGGGGGATGTCCTAGTGATTTTGATCACTTCATGATATTATTAACCATCACACATTGTTATTGTGTCACAGGTCCATGCTAGTGAAGGATATTATAACCTCCTACCCCAACCATGTGATGTCTTATCATTATTTGTCATTTCATATGTGGTGCGTCCCTCCTTGGGAATTTTAGTGATGCACCCCCCTTTTTTATTGAGTTAATCCATGTATGATGTATCCAACTAATATTAGCCGTAGATTAGGATGTTTCTATCTTATGACCTTGACCCTTGATCTTTTTGGATCTAGGTTTTATGTACTTGAGAGATCTATATATTGAGATGTTATCTCATTTGTAAATGGACTTTGGCTCTCAAGCTTTTGGAATAATAAAAATATTTTGCAAAACCCTCGGAAGCTTTGCCGAATATCTTGTGTGGATATTGGAAAATCTTTATCTTTCTATCATTCTTGCGTATCCATGTTATGCTAACATTTTTGTAGGTGGTCATACCTTTGATGGAGAGTACGATTTAAAGGGGGCGCTATTGTGAGTGAGTTCCATATCTATTTCTCAAATCATTTTGGGTTCAGGGAGTATCTTTATTGTATCCTAGGACCATCTTGATTCTTTTTGAGTTTCTCTTCATTGATTATCATATTATTTTTGCAAATCGATTCTCATAGGTGGATCTCTTTTGCAGGAGGAGGAAAAATTGGTCTCTTGGAGGAGAAATCGATTTCACTTGGAATTGCATGAAAAACACTCGTAATTGATCGAAAAGGGAAGATCATCACCATACGAGGTTAGTATCAAGTATTTCTAGGTACGTTTGCATTTTTTTTTGGGGGGGGGGGGCTTGATATAATTGTCACAACCAAACCTTAATTTTAAAACCCTAGTTTTGTAGATTTGATAGATCCGGTGAGTTTTTTTATTACAACCATCAAAAACCACTTGGATATAATTAAATAAATTCTAGATCTCAAATTTCATTAAAATCAGACTGTATTTGCCTTGGGATCTAACACTTGTCTCTCTAGGTGTGGCGCCCTCCTTGGGTGGGTGGTCTATTTTTCAGATCTATCAATTGGGTATGCTTGAACCCACTTTAATTTCATATATCTACCCTTCAAGCTATTAGATATAGTCATTTGTCATCCCGATCTACTCTTTTGGGTCCACTTTGTCCACATTACATAAACCCTAGGTGGATCTCATTAGGGTTTCCTCTCTTTGGCTAGATCTCTCTAGATCTACATTATTAATTTCTTTATGGTATATTTCCAACAAAGTTGGGTCATTTTCCCTATTTACTAAGCCTCCCCAACTTTTCCCTAACCTCTATACCACATTCCATAGATCCAGACTTCTCCACTCATTATCTCTCCTCTTTCATTTATTGCATAACCCTAGGATTGTCTTGAGTAGATGCGTTATCCCTCATAGGCTAGTAGGGTTTCCCCCTTGATCATTCTCCGGATTGATCTAACGCGAAAAAAGCTCGTATGGTATGACAACTACTCTTTACCCGTAGTGGACGAGGCCCTTGTGGTGTCACCAATTATCTACCTTACCTCTACCACCCCAGATAGGGTATCTCAAGTGGGTAGCTACACTTTGTGGTTATAACAGTAACGCATGGATATATTCAAATCATATCATTATACTATAATTTTAATCACAAATTTAAGATTACAATCCTTTGAGCATTAGAATAAAATAAAGTATATTTTTTAAACATGCTTTATAAACATATCTAATATAGAAGGTGGAATATATATTCAATGTCTTTTGATAATTTGTGGTTTAATTACATGATGCCATTATGTTATTTTCATTTATGCAAAGACTTTTTAGAGCTATTGAAGATTGGAGTTACACTTGTTGAGACATTGAATAATTAAAGAGACATAATCAACATTTAAGGAACCTTGTGGTCCAATATTAACTTCATATTTAGATTGCATTTAGATTAAGCTTACTTCCATTTAATTTAGTGAGTGTTTCATCTTTGCAATTTGAGTTTCATTCTTGGATTTTTATTGCAAGTTTAGTCACATCAAGAATAAGTCATCGAAGATCATGATCTAACTCAAGAATATATGATCTTGCGATCCAATGTTCATTTATATCTCGTGACATTACTTTTCATTCCAAGATTGTCAATTTCTTCTTTACTTTCATTCATCGCATTCCAAAGTGTGCTTGGAGGCATTAGTTGTTAGTCAAGCCAGGTTAGATTTTAATCATGTATTTCCTGTGCCTGCACCTCTAAGTTTATGATTACCTTAATTGATAATTTAGTGTCAAATCATTAACATATAATTTTATGAACAGTTCTTTTTGTTGGTTCAACATTTGGTTATGTAGTACGATGTCCAGATGAACCAGGATGCTAGTCCCATCATCCCTTTCAGTTATAGGACTAGGTGAAGTAGTCAATGACACACTCAAACTATGTTTATGAAGCAAAACCAATAATAGTATTTGAATCAGTGAAGTCATAAACCAATTTCAACACCACCCACACCAACCATTTTTGAGTTTGGTGAGTTTGGTGCAACATATTAAGCATTTGATTTTGTTTATCCAAAAGAACCAATAATAGTTATGATTTAAAAAAAGCTCTTCTCTTAAGACAAATCCGTGAGAATACCAAATGTTGGTTGATCAAAGAATACATATGATTACTAGAATCACAAATTACAATTTATTAACAATATATCATGAGAAGCAATGCAAGAAGGAACCTGTGCAAGAATATATCATCACAAATTACAATTTATTAAAAATAGATCTTGAGAAGTGGTACAAGAAACAATGGAAGAAAATAGATGATGTGGGAGATATTGGTGCGGGGGATTTGTAAGATGTAAGAGGATTTAAGAGAGATGTGAAGGGAATTTAGGAAGGGTTATAGAGTTCATGGTGTCTCCAAAGTTTAACCTATGTTAACTTATGATGTGGTAATTTCCATAGATATTAATATAAAAGCCATCCAATCTCGCTAATATAATGTCAAACTTACTTTTATTAAGTTCAACCTTGGATATGAATACAAAATAAAGTTCACTCATTTGTTGACTTGGTGGAGAGTAATACGGGAAGTTAATAAACTAATGCGAATCAGTTACTAAG
>LPNX011141689.1:32291-67646 GCA_001517045.1 Pseudotsuga menziesii | reverse complement strand
ATATATATATTGAATAAAACATTATATTTATCGAAGAAAAAGAAAAAAAAGTATCAACCATATTCATATATCCACAACATAACATTAATCTTATTAATCCCTAAAGGGTAGCTCAGTTGGTTGGAGTCTAATTCCAAAGACTGTTTTATACTGAGTTCGGAGGTGCAATTCTCATGAATCCAACTCCCTCAGTCCTTTAAGGTTAGGCTCCCAAAATTGGAGCCGATAGGGCGAGGCCCCTTTGGGTGGCCCCCCTATAATTATTACTATGGATGTAGCGGGCCCCAACCTCTATTCTCGAGGCTGTGAACCACGTGAAAAAAACATTAATCTTATTAAGCACAAACATATTTTCCCTAAAGGGAGAGGAATGCAAGTTATGGATTAATAGGAGTCATATTCACTCGGCAGTAGATACATAAAATTTAAATAATATTGTTCATGAAAGAGATAGTGAGCAGAATTGATTCTAATTGAATTATTTCTTAAATGATGAAAGAGTTTTACCATTTTACCATGTCTTAAGTGTAATATGTTGATGCTCAACGTCGACATGATTATAAAGTGTCAGAACATAACACCAAAGATGAACGTATTGAACTTTGTTGCAAGGCCATTATGTGTATACCATCATATTCAGGGTGTTTTGCTTGTTGTCTCCATACCTTGTTTTGTCGTTTTCACTTCCGTTTGACTCCTTCGACAAACTTGCCCAGTTGCATCATGCACGCCGTCATAGTGTGGTCAAATCAAGTCTTGGAGATCTATTGTATTTCTCCATGCATGTTTTCATGACAAGGTCTATATACCATTGCATTCAGCTCATCACATTGGTCATGTCCATATCTCTTTTGAAAAAAATTGTCCCAGCTGACCCTTTCGACAGTCTGCTAAAGTTTTGACAAGTACGTGTATTATGTGTTATGTTAGCTAAAAGCTACCCATTTCATATCCTTAGTTAATTCACATGATGCATTTGACTGATACCCTTCTCATCACGCTTGAGCCCAAAAATTCAAACAATTCCTAAGGCCTTGTCTCTACTAAAAAAATAAAAATAAAAAACCCAATGTCCATAGTTTTGAAAGATTAAAAAAAATAGTTTTCAACTCTTGAGTTAATCATTTCCTTTCCATATTTTGCCCCCATTTTATTTCTTTTACCACTCTTTTAATAACAATTTCCCTTTTATCCATTATTCCCCAAGGTTCCATGATCTCTATAATTTATTAAGAAGGCTTCCCAAAATTAAAATGTCCTTCCCTCCTATTGCTAAATCAATATCAGTTTAGAATAATAGAATATTTCTTTAGTCTTTAAATAAGCCATGGCGTATTTTTTTTGCATATGGATAATGAAGTGCAGAGCCAAAGCTATTTGAGAAATATAAAAGCATTAACTAGCATTTGCACCGAGAGGTGCAAAGGAACGTCGAGAGGGTAAAAATATCGAGTCGTTTCGCAACTGAATGAAGCATCTGCAGAAGCATGATCATTTCACTTAATAAAATTTCCTCGTAAGCATGAGCATGAATTTTTTGGTATTTTTGGTTTTCGAAAGCACCTTTTCCTATATAAGTATCATTTTGGGTGCTTCCGCTATCCGCTTTCCGATGTTCGGAATCTGGGGATCCGTTTTTTCAAGTATGTGGGGAACTATTTTTTTCAAGTCATCGGGGAAATCCATTCCGGGATCTGCTTTCCACAGTGCGGATCTTGAAATTGTCAATTTGTGTTTATAAAACGGTTGTCTTTCCGACTTATGCTTTCCGCAGTGTGGAACATGGAAATCGGAAGTTACCAGTATGTAATAAAACTTTCTGTATTTTCGACTTTCACTTTCCGCAGTGCGGAATGCGCAAATTGGAAAAGTATTTGTCTCATATTTTTTTCTTTCTTGTTTCTCGATTTTCGTATTGCGGAATGTGCAAATAGGAAGTTTGATTTTTATTTTTGCAATTTTTGTTTTCATCTACTTCCCGTATTTCGCAGTGCATAAAGCGGGTTGCGGAACTTCGATATGCAAATCGTAACTTTGATTTTTATTTTCACAATTTTTTTATCATTCACTTTCCATTTTTCGCAGTGCAGAAAACAGGTTGCGGAACTTTGATATCGTTTTGGTCTAAATAAATTTATTTCCAATTTTCGCTTTCCGCGGTGCGGAATGCGGAAGCCAAAAACACTAAATCCAAAGTTTCTGAAATTTTTATTTTTTGCACCTTCATCTCAGGCGTTTGTTTTTTGCTAGATCCACGGTCTAGATTTGTTTTGACGTTGAGGTTTTGGCTATACATCCTATTTGAATTTTTGAGGTTTTTACCATTTGTTTTACCTGCGTTTTTACTGTGCCTGGATATTTTTAATGTGCTTTCTTCTCGCTTGAGCTTACATCTGTCACTGGTTTTCAAATATTTCTACCAGTAAGTTAACTCCTTCCGACCGTTTATTTTTATATTTTTACACTGTAGTAAGTTTTGACCAGGTTTGCCAAATTTCAAGCATAAATGGCATCTCCGACATGCAGAAACACAAGATAAAAAATGACTCTGCAAGAACAAAGGTCCAAGGACCCAAACGCCGGAATCTTCACAGATACTAGTGGGTGTATTTATTAAAACCTATATATGGATTGGTCGAGAATCTATTCTATTTTTGGTAATGATGATTTCTCGAGCGTTCCTCGTGACCAGTTGACTTACATCAAAATTCGGATCTCACAGATCCATCTAATTGCCACTAGACCACCATTTATGCCCTACAAAGACGCGGTGAAGTGGGCACTCGACGATGCTAACCCTGAGGACCGAGTTTTCAATGACCATAATGATGTTTTTCTGGCCTTGTTCAAACGTGATATTTTTGCCAAGGCTTACGCGCTTGGACCCCCGAAACAACTACTGAGCCGTAAGTTCCTTGATGAAGCAATCTCCTGTCTCAATTAAGAAGATGTGGTGAAATCATGGATGGAAAACCCTACCCTGTTTATTCCACAACCAGGTAATGCCTACCCTACTTCATGGTTTGAGGAACCATTTTCACTACTCGCAGCCATGTTCTGCCGGTTATATGGTGAGGAAAATTGCACATTCTTCAAACCATAATGGGTTCTGGCAGCCCAACACATTCTTCTTACAGGCGAGTCCTTCAATTGGGTTCAATTATTATTTGTTAACTTGCAGGAGCAAAGTGATAAATACCAGAAAGCCCCATCAAACATAAAACCCCAATTTTCATGTCGGCCTATGTCATGGAATTTTTTTGTGCGACTTCGTCATTTCCTGACCTAGGTTGGAATTGGTAGAAGAATTCTCTACCGGTCCATATTTACTGCTCTGACATGTGGGAGGATGATTTTGTTTCGCACATATATGACGTCTGTGACCTTTTCTTAGGGTCCATGTATCATAAGATCTTCAAGGATGATGCTCCAACATTTTCAGTAAGAGGCATGGCTTTAATTACTCTGCATGGAGATTGGTATGTGGGGGAATATTTCTCTTATTTTAGAATTTGGGGAAGAAACACTGTCCATTTGTTGCCCAGAATTGTTCCAGACTGCATGGTCTTACAGGAATTTGCCTTTCAAACTGTCATCGAGGGTGCCTATCCAAAATTGTCTATGCACAAGAGGAAGTGTTGGCCTAAGTTCCCTTTGTTTTTAGATTTGTTGGTTATACATAATTATACCCATGCAACTGTGTTGGGTAAGGAGATTACAACTATGAAGCTGGGAGAATCTTCCAAAAGGATGCATGATCCTAAGGCTTAGCTCGCTAGCCTTTTTGCTAAAGAAAATGCTAAGTTTAATTATACACATGAAGATCTGCCAGATGATTCCAGGTACAACGCATTTGTTGGTTTTCAGGAAGGTATTGGAAAATATCACTGATCCAGAGGTAAAGTCCCATGTTTTCAAATATCAGAAAGAAATCAAGCAGTCTACGCTTTATTTTAGAAAATTGAAATTCGAAGCAGAGGAAAAGGTTCATAGGGAAAACATTGAAAGAGAAGCAAGATAGCAAGTAGCAGCAGCTTTTGCTTCAGCATTGCAGTCCACAGACAAAGGAAAAGTTGTCATAAAAACCCCTAGGAGCGCTCACTCTTCCCAAGAGATGGAAGCTCTTCAAAGAAGAGAAGAATTCAAATAAGGTCTAGCCAAGCTCAGTGCTCAGCTCCGAACACATGTCTAGGAGCTGAACCTCAGCCAAAGAAGAAGAAAACTCAGCTTGTTTCTTAGCAACCACAAGTGCCTGGATTATCAATGGCTCAAACAAAGCAAATACCTCAGCAGGTACTGAGGGATCAACAACCATTGCAGATAGCTGCACTTTCCCTTCAAGAGAAAGTGCCTCTCCAAGTTGCTCTTGTTAGATTTTTATTATTCAAGCTAGCATTATGATCTTAGGATCTTATCTGAGAGAATAACATGCACAACAATAAAACACAAGAGACAATGAACACAAAGATTTTCCTCGGGGAAACCATAAAGGAGAAAACCCCGCAACTTCCTCAGAGATAGAATCAGCACCAAAAGTAAAACTTGAAAACATAAAGATGATCTCCCAACAACAGTAGTCTCTCTCTTGTCCCAGTAACTTCTCTCTCACTCATGTGCCCCAATGAGTGAGTGTGTGTGTAATAAATAGAGAAGCCCACTCTCTATTTATATTCTTTCGTTCACTTGAAACCCACTCCAACATGTCAGCCTCACTTGAAAATTACTTACTAGAGCCGACATCTCTAGGAGTACCTAATAACCCTAGTGCTCCACAACTTGTGGGGACTTTGCCTCCTCCGACCAACAAGGAGGGTTATCCTTAACACAACGGTGGGGAATATCGCCCCGACTTACAATGACTCACCTAGGGTCAACTTCTCTAGGATATTCTACTAACCCTAGGGCCCCACAACTGCGGGGACTTTAACCCTTGATCAATAAGAGGGTTGCCCATAATGACTCAACATGACTTGTTCACATTATAGAAACTCCCAATCGGAACATCGGGGCATGACATGACTCAATTACATTATAAACACTTCCCGGAATAAACATTGGGGTACAATACATAAGATATACAAGTGAATACATTCCGAAGTTACAATTACATCAACATTCCCTCTTAACTAGGAAGGTATTCTCTTGACACAATTTATCAACACAAGTATTATTCTCTATATCATCTGGAACATCATCGATTCCTCATCATCTTCAAGTCATCGTCATATTCAGGTCATATTTATCTTCAAGTCATCTTCATCTGGATATGGACTATCACTCAATCTGGATCATCACTTGATTTGGATCATCTCTGCTAGATCAACATCACTGGATCTGGATCATAATCACTGGATCTGGATCATAATCACTGGATCTGGATCATCACTCGATCTAGATCATCATCACTGGATCTAGATCATCACTCGATTTGGATCATCACTGCTGGATTTGGATCATCACTCGATCTGGATCATCACAGAGACATCATAAATGGATCTGAATCATCACTCGATCTGGATCATCACTGGGTCATCATCATATGTGCTATCTCATGATTCTTCTCATCACAGGAAGTTATACAGAGCCAACCCTTTTTCATGATGGTTGTAGGCCTACCTCCTTGTAGGTCTTCGGTAGCCCTTATATCTGACCCTAACTCAGAATGGCCAGCACTGACATCTGACCATGAGAGGAACACATCCAATATCATGTCAGAAAGGCACAACCCTTACATTCAACAACATGACAGTACTCAACTACTATCATCTGTGAAAAGGCTCATCACTCACATCTGACCTTGACTCATCAGAAAGGCACAACACTCACATCTGACCTTGACTCGTCAGAAAGGCACGCCACTCACATCTGACCTTGACTCGTTAGAAAGGCACATCACTCACATCCACTAGCATGACAGTACACAACTACTATCATCTGTGGAAAGGTACAACACTTACATCTGACCTTGAATCATCAGAAAGGCACTTAGTCCTAGACTGAGGGTTTCTGGTAACTGACCAGGTGCCTCCATTCAGAGAATGGCAGTATCCCTTATATCTGACCCTAAGTCAGAATGGCCGGCACTCACATCTGACATGGAAGGAACCAATCCTCTCACCATGATAGAATGGCAGTATCCCTTATATCTGACCCTAATTTAGAATGGTCGGCACTCACATCTGACATGGAAGGAACCAATCCTCTCACCATGACAGAATGGCAACAACCCTTATATCTGATCAAGTGGGAACACATCCCTCAATCACATCAGAATGGCCATGCACTCATATTCGATCATGTGAGAACACATCTCACAGTCATATCAGAATGGCCCTCAGTCCTAGACTGAGTTTTCCTGTTAACTGACCAGGTACCTCCATTCAAAGAATGTCAATAGCCCTTATATCTAATCATGTAGGAACCAATCCTACAGTCACATCAGAATGGCTAGCACTCATATCTGACATGGAAGGAAACCAATTCTCTCAACATGATAGAATGGCTCAGCCCTTACATCTGACCATGGAAGGAACCAATCCTCTCACCATGTCAGAATAGATCTAGGTCTCATCATTTCCCCTTGGAGGGAACCTCGATATGGAGTACACCAAGCTTCTCCCTGAAGTACTCAAACTTCACTTTGGCCATTTCTAGCATAGAATCACATCAGGGTTGATTACGTCCAAGGATGATCTGCGAGCTTCGCCAGGACCTATTACATTCGAGGACAACCTACAGGTCTGTTTACATCTAAGCAACCTACGAGCTTCGCCAGGATTTATGCTCAGACAACCTGTCTCACCGACTATGCTAGAACTCCCTCTTTCGAGAGATCTCAATTTGGATCACATATTGGAGCTTCACTGCTCCTCTCTCCCAAATAGCAAGTGGCAACATCTTTTGCCTCAGCTGTACTCAGCGCCATGCAGGACTCCATCTTTCCAAACCAAGAGATCACACTTGATCCCATACTCAAGTAGCACCTCGAAGTGCTATTCCTATCAATGTCATTGCCTGCCCAATACAAATCCACATAACCCTCCAGGTTAATCTTCTGATTCAACTCATACTTGAGCCCATACTCAACTGCATCCTTCAGGAACCTCACAGCATGCTTTGCAACTATCAGGTGAACATATCTCAATGTGTTCACAACAAAGCAAATATTTGGTCTCGTATTCATCAGGTACATCAAGGAACCATGACGATACATCGTAGCATCAACCGTCTCTGGTGAAGCAACACTCAATAGCTTCAGGTTCGATGGCATAGGTGTGGTCATGGCCTTGCAGTCCATCATCCTAAACCTCTTCAGGATCTCTACTGCATACTTTCCTTGTCTGAGGAAGATTCCATCCGCATTCTGCCACACCTCCATTCCTAGAAAATAGTGCATCGACACATAACAGGAGCATCATTGGTCTTCCGCCTTCAACCTTAAAGCAAAGGTTGGAATCCACTTTAGTCTCAGTAAAGCCTAGAGTCATTAGTAATCTATCCATCCTATCATACCATGTCGAACCTTAGGATCTTTTGCAGTCACTCCCTCTAAAGTGGAGCATCATACTCCCTCTGTCTTCTGTACTCTATGCACTGAAACATTATGTACCGGAGTGACAAGTAGCTTCCTATGCTACTAATATTCTATGTATACATCTAGTGTATAGACTTTCACTTCATCCTTGTAGCAAGGGTTAAGATCTTCATAAAGCTCATCATGTATTTGTTTCAACTCCCACTGGCTGCAAATGTCTCTTCGTAGTCTATGCCTTCTTTTCGTGAGAAGCCTCGTGCTACGAATATTGCCTTGTATCCCACGATGTTTCCATCTACTGCATGATGGAACTACGAACTTCCATTCATGTATCGATACTACATCCTAGACATCATTCTTCTTGAACTGGTCTTCCCTTTCCTCTTGGTTACTTCTTCATAGCTGGAAGGTTTTGCATCAATGATGTTGCTGCATTCATCATATTATTCTTTATCTTGAACTGTCGTCACTTGTTCTTTGGAACAAGTCTCATCCTTCTTTGCTTGTAGGCGATTATGTATGCGATCTTTGCTACAAGTCAAATGCATTTGTATGGTTAGAAACATTTCATAAGGAATATTCATACTGGCCAATTCTTATGCATAAATATACGATCATGCAACTAATTTAGCCAATACAACATTCATCCATATCTCATGGAAACTTTCTAGATGCCTTCCATCTCTACCAGGACAACATTGAGATTGTGCACTAATCCAATATGTCAACAAAGAGGTTTCATTCTAGATAAGCAGCAATGGAGAGTTGATGCATATTAGTAGTATACTGTCATTAATGAAAACATTCTATCATGCATAATACATTAACTGAATATAAACAAATGCATAACAAAGAAATATTATGAAATGACAATTGAATACTTATCTTTATTTGTTTCGTGGGTAGACTCCTTCTTGAGCCTTCAGCTTGATCATCTTCTTCATTCATAATAGCATCGTTTCTTATCCAAATGCTAAGGTGGATAAGAGGTTCTTCAAGAGTTGAGATCTTTATATTCCTCATTGCTTGAGGGATCTTCTTTGGATGGTGAGAGCTTGATCTTCAATTGCTCCCATCTTCTCTTCTCTTATTATGAGTCGAGCTTCTTCTTCTTCCCAGAGTCTGCTGAAAGTAATCACTTCCTTCTGGCCCACATTCCTCACATGAATGAATCCCGTGATCCTGGGAGGCTATTTAAGGTGGCTATCACCACTTCTGCATTCTCCACTTCTTCATCTACTGCTACAAGTTATTCTTTGATTTGAGAGACCCTTGTAAAGTATGACTGTATGGTCTCTGCATTCTGGATCTTCACATTCTTCAACTGGTTTCTTAAGGTCATATTCCAATTTATGTTCTTCCCTTCAAATAGCTTGGTCAAGGAATCAAACATCTTCGGTGTATTTAGGGAAGACACTTGTGGTACAAGTTGATCCATGATTGAATTAACAATGGTATTCTTGGTCTTGACCAAGTTCTTCTTGTGTAAGGCTTTTAGACTCATCTCCCTCTGGAACTGGAACCTCTCTACTTGTGTAGGTGTCCAATTAATTTTCTTTAGAGAGATCATATACTTCCATGCTTGGAAGTTGCCAACTTCACCAAGCTTATAATCAAGCTAATGTGATAGATCACTTTGAAATGAGAACCACAAATGAAAATAGCAAAAGATTAGATCTTATCGATTTGAGGTGTCCGTCGTGGTTCCAGAGCTGGCTGATTTAGGGTTTGACAGAGAAACCCTAATTTTCAAAACTTGGAATCTTTCAGATATGATTGGATAGAAAGATATATCTCTTCAAGTTGAGCTGTCCAATGTACTCCTTTTCTGAAAACAATTGAGGGAAGCTCTCGGAACAGGAAGCCCTAGTTTTCCAATTTCTTCTACAGAAATGCATACAGTATCTCTGAAATTGCTGCTCCTATGTGTCTGAAACTTCACACTAAGGTAGCCGCACCTATCACTATTCTAATACCATAGGTTTCATTAGAATTTGTTTCACCAATTGGGACTTATGATCGTTTTCCCAAGGTGACCTATTACAGGGCTGTTCAGAATAACGAAGTTGTACGGAATTCCACATGGCACTGTTTCATCTTCTGGGTCTGAAACTCAGACCACATAAAGTAAATTCGGTGTCCTTTCTGGAACATCTTTAGAAATTTCATTTAGACCTTTATAGCCCAAGATATAGCAATTCTCCCCAGGTGTCCTGTTTAGGGATGAATCCTTGAAGAGGCTGGAACCCTAACTTGGAGGGATCATATCTCCCAGAATATAGCAAATATGAGGCTGAATTTTGGTCGCAGTGTAAATCAGGATTTTATCTTTGTCCTGTGAATGTTTCAGCTCTTGAACCTTCTCCAATCCCGAGATATATTGAATATACCAAAACATATCAGTTTTAGTATTTTAGGGATTTTCCAGCTCGGGGTCAAACTAGGGTTTGACTTTCCCGGAGTTTCACCCAAACAAAAATCTATACCCAGGTATCTAAACTTTGATTTTGATGAGGAGAGAAATCCTATGCCGGGCTCACTCAAAAATTCCTCTTCTGTAATAAGCCCTAATTTCTTGCACCAAAAACTGAAAATGCTCGTAATCAAATTCCACTTCGACAGAAAGATGCGCCCTTCATTGGAGAGTCAGCCTAGTATACTTTTGCTGATGGATTGTGGAGAGACACCCAAAAATTAAGAAGCCCCAGCTTTTGTAGCTGCACAATGTCTTCTTCTCAGGTTTAGCTCTGATACCATGTTATATTTTTATAATTTAAGCTAGCATTATGATCTTAGGATCTTATTTGAGAGAATAACATGCACAATAATAAAACACAAGAGACAATGAACACAAAGATTTTCCTCGGGGAAACCATAAAGGAGAAAACCCTACAACTTCCTCAGAGATAGAATCAACACCAAAATTAAAACCCAAAAACATAAAGATGATCTCCCGACAACAGTAGTCTCTCTCTTGTCCCAGCAACTTCTCTCTCACTCATGCGCCCCAATGAGTGAGTTTGTGTGTAATAAATAGAGAGGCTCACTCTCTATTTATATTCTTTCATTCACTTGAAACCCACTCCAACATGTCGGCCTCAATTAACAATTACTTACTAGAGCCGACATCTCTAGAAGTGTCTAATAACCCTAGTGCCCCATAACTTGTGGGGACTTTGCCTCCTCCGACCAACAAGGAGGGTTATCCTTAACACAATGGTGGGGACTATTGCCCCGACTTACAATGACTCACCTAGGGTCGACTTCTCTAGGATATTCTAATAACCCTAGGGCCCCACAACTGCGGAGACTTTAACCCTTTATCAATAGGAGGGTTACCCACAATGACTTGACATGACTTGTTCACATTATAGAAACTCCCGATCGGAACATCGGGGCATGACATGACTCAATTACATTATAAACACTTCCCGAAATAAATATTGGGGTAAAATAGATAAGATATACAAGTGAATACATTCCGAAGTTACAATTACATCAACAACTCTGATCATACAGGTTGATTCTCAACCCCAGCGTGAGATTGAGATCCATGAAATTGATAGTGATCTAGAGGAGGAGACTGGAAAAACCACTTGCCCTGTCAATATCCTTACCTCCATGACATATTTTGTCCCTGATTCACACTTTTCAGGAGAACTTTTTCATGCTTTATTCCCTCAATCCTCTTTTTCTCACATGTATTTAAATCCTATTCTCGAGGAAACTTCTAGAGATCCATTAGTATCAACAGAATTTCCCAGTGATACTCCCCCTCCTTCCTCATGTGTTTCATCATATCCCCATACATATCATACTCCCCCACATTTTCTTGTATCTCTTTTTCCCAAGTGGAAACCCCTTCCATCTCTACTATCCCTTCTTCACAAACTAAAACCCCTATTCCCACTTATTCGACCTCCCTCATATCTATCTTCCCTACTTTTGCCTTGGACATTTCTCCCCTTAATGTAGAAATTTCGGTCTCACAATCACAACCTCAGTCATCAACCTCACCCCAAAAATAAACCCTTTTAGCTGTAGAAGACATGGCATATTTTGGAGAAGACGCAGTTGTTTCCTTAGGGAAATATTTTTGGAGCAAGAAGGACAAGGACATTTTGAAAAAAGGATCGAAGAGGACACATGAAGGCACACTCAAACATGTGCCTGCATTTGATCAAATTGTTTGGAGAACTGATGCCCCTAATGAAAAACAAGGAGCATTAGATACAACAACTGCTATGGAGCCTTTGCAAGGACTAACTATAACTCAGTGACCCAGTTGACTAAAGATCTTCTTAGTACGGAAGAGGAACTACCGAAAGCAATAAAGGATTTGGAAGCAGCTTGGGCACGCCACCTTAAGGATATTGAGCTCCTTAAACAAGAGCATCAAGATAAATAGAGACAATCACAAAATAAAATCGACAATCTCAAGCAGAGCATGAGAAATCTGATGTCCCGAACAAGCAATAAGCTAATCACAATGCTACCCTAAAGCAACAACTCAAAGAATTACAGATGTCTTCAACTGCCTCATAATTTTCAACATTAACAACTGAAGTATTTAAACAACCGTCTTGTAGGGTAAATGAGCAGTATCATCAATCCATGATCAACCTATATACAGGGTTGTGTGAAATGCAGGAACTGTACAAATCATTTGAAGAACACTCGGATGTCCTACAAGATCATTATACTCGGAAAACTACAACAATTAAGGGATTGGAAGATGTGATTGGCTGGCAACCATATATCAGAGACAGACCAAAGGATATGCCAATCATGGATAAACTTCGGGCTAAGAAAACCGAAGTCACAATTGAAACTTAGGGAAGCATCTATGATGTTGTAGAAACCATCATCCAAGATGGCCATGCAACATGCAAGTGTAGGTGGACAACTCTAGATGTTTTACTCAGTTTATTAGGGTTGCCTATGCTAGAATCGATCAAAGAAGCACCTTCCCCCAAGATAAAATTATATGAAGTTGAACGATCCTTTGCTGCAGCCAAGGAGAAAATTGAGGGTGTGACCCAGCTTAACATGCAGGAGATCACGAGTTGGATCAAGACACCTAATTCCGCGATGGTTATGATAGAGATTTATCTTGGTGAATGGAAAAAGGTGAAGAAGAGGGAGATCGCATCCCAAATTCTGAGGGCATAAATATATCTGGAATAGGCTAAATCTCAGGACATCAATTTCTTGATGGAGTTAGATGCCAAGTGGCGTTCCACCCTTGGCTAAACTTAAACTGTTTGATCTTGTAATCCCACATCTTGGGAATTTTCTTTTCTTGTAATACTTTATAATATTATTTAAAGGGAA
This sequence comes from Pseudotsuga menziesii, assembly GCA_001517045.1. Taxonomy (NCBI): domain Eukaryota; kingdom Viridiplantae; phylum Streptophyta; class Pinopsida; order Pinales; family Pinaceae; genus Pseudotsuga; species Pseudotsuga menziesii. The sequence goes on along the minus strand of LPNX011141689.1, from coordinate 54,778 downwards.
AGATTTCCCAAGTAGGGGAGAGGAATTTTTTTGAGTCTAAGCATAGGAATACATTGAAGGACAGACTACCAATCACATTTGAGGAAAGTTGTGATTTTTGTACTATGTAATGTCTAACATGTTAATGAAATTATAGTTATTCATAATTTGTTTCGTGGTTATTTGTTAAATGTTTTGTAATAAATTATAGTTATTATTCTATTTTTATTGGCTTGCTGATTATCGATGGTATCTTTTAATGTGTTGATTCATGTCCTGATTTTTCACTACATGTTGAAGTATTTCATATATGTTAAACAAATTTTTTTGTTTGATTTATGTGATTTATTTTGTTGCTGATGATTAGTAAATGATCTTTGATACTAATTTGTTAATTAGTATTACCTCTTGGATGTATTGAATATTTCTTAGCTTATGGATAAACCTTATACAATATTTTGTTTGAGATTTATTTGAAGTTGGTTGTGGAGACTGATCTTAGCTTGCATATTTGTATGTTAAGAAATCAAACCCATTTTACCTTTATATTTTTCAATCATCCAAACCTGGTTTCATTCCGTATATCGACCCGATCAAGTGGCCAGTTGATTGTGCAAGCCCTAAAGAATGGTTTTTCAGTGACCACTACTGGAGAAGGACAACGAAAGACATATCAAGAAAGCACTGTAGTTTTGGAAACATTGTAATGTTTTGCAATTGAATAAAGTAACATTATTAGTTATGTTAAGTTCTATGGTTATTTATTAAATTTGTTTTATAAATTTTGAGATTTTCTTCTATAATTGTGGTATACTGATGATAGGTTGCTGATGTATTAAATGTGTTGATTTATGTACTGATTTTGCATTACAATCTTGACATATGAAATGTACATTGAATAAATGTATTTATTTAATTTACATACTCTTTTACTGCAACTGATGAATGGTTATTGATTCCTAATACTAATTTGTCAATTAGTATCTCTTGATATGATAGTTTTGTATTCATATAATACTTTAGATAAAGTATTGCAATTGTTATCGTTGAGTTTTATTTAAAGTTCATTTAAGAAAATAAGAGTTGATCTATATTTTTATACGTTTAGCAATTATTTCCTTGTTATCAATTATATATCATAACGGTCCTACCTAAAAACTTTCATAGTCAGTGTCTCAGTTTCCTGAGACAGTTTAGTGTAGAACCACTTATTTCAAAATTTCTTATATCTTTCTTGAAACAAAAGCAGATCTCTTACATCAATAAGTGACCAAAGAAAAACAATACATCTATAGAGCAAACAATGAGAAGCTTCAACCACATTTTTCTTTTAACGACTTTGAAGCAAGTAAGCTTTCCTCTTGTTTCCTACATTGGACATATGGATTGTCTTGCATTCAAGAGTATCTAGAAAAAGAGAAAGCTGGAGAAATGTGAAGGCCTGAAAGAGATGTAACTCTTGATATTGCAGTGAATGTAAGCCCTTGTCTATCAATGTTTCCAATATCTATTGTGACATTTTGTAGGGTCATACCTTGGGCTTTATGAATTGTTAAACCCCATGCCATACAAAGTGGTAGTTTCCTATGGGATCCTCTTGTTATGGGAGATATTGGAACATAAGTAGGATTAGAAGCATCCCATAAGGGTCCTTTGTAATGGAGTAATTCGACAACAACAAAGGATGGTAAGGTAGGAGGTTGTTCATTGCAGTTGTAGACAATGTCAATGACTTTTCCAAGTGAGCCGTTAACAAGGCCTACTTGAACCCATAAATTAGCAGTTAACATGACTTGTTGACCAATAGCAAGAAGGACCTTTAATGGAAACTGTTCGTCATCAATGGATTGGTGGGAATGTTTGTTGGTGACTAGGAAATTGTCCGAAGTCACCAAGAAGGATCATGGAACAACCACCAAATGGGATTGTACAGTGCGAGGGGAAATCCTGACGTAAGCATGCATCAATTTGAGTTAACATTTTGGGCCAATAAAGCTCAATTAATTGATGAGAATATAGCGAATATGGCGGAGTTATTCTTGAAGTTTTGAAAGGGATTGGCCTTCAAGGGGGTGCATTTTAACAATGGGTATTCGAAGAGCATAATGTATTGTAGATGCATGTATGTTAAAAGAAACAACACCAGTTGGAGCAAGGAGAAGAAGTGGGGAGGCAGTTTGTTTAGATGCAGTTTGGAGTGCAGATTTCAAGCAAGATATGAGGTAAGATTTCCTGGTGCCTACAGTACCTTGAATCACCATTTTGAGTGGTTGAGAAAGTGTAGTGTTTCTAAAATGGGAAATGACACGATCAAAAGCTATGCGTTGTGTGGGAGACAAGGAATCAGGTGAATTGGAGAACGACAGGGTGTCTTCATGTAGTTGGGTGGATAAGCGATTGAGGTCAATGAATGATGTTGTTGTCTCATGCAAATCGATGGTTATATTGTTATGTGTGCAATTGTGATTTTTGTCAAAATCACGATGTCCAAGCATTTCAAGGTCATCAATCTTGATTTTGTTACCTGGTCGCATTTGAGAGAGAAGTTCCCATTCATCCATGCTATGGGGCAAGGGAAAGGTAATAACATTGGAGTTTGAATCATCAGATAGAGGTGTAGAGGGTTCTTCTTATGCACATTCAACATGCCACATAACATATGTGCCTTTAATGTGATGCCAATGAGAAATAATTTCATAGATTGTTGTTCCAATATCCTAATGGATGGAACAAAAAGGTTTGTATAGAAGAAGTTTGCTCCAACAAAATGGTTCAAAAGATGAAGAATCAAATGGAGGAATGAAAGTGAATTGTGGATAGACTCTAACAATATTCTGACGCAAGTTTTGTTTCCATGGATTTTTTTTCCTATTAGGCGAGAAAGACCAAGAACGAGCAACTTCAAGCAGGGTTAGATGTTCAAGAGCAAGGGGTCTTTGCATGTATGCAAATATGAAGGGGGGGTGTGGAGGGGTGTTATCAGTGTCATTAGAAACACGATGGAAGATACTTTGGCTCACATTTAGGGAAAAGAAGTGACGACTACAAAGCACAAGAGGGAGTTTTTGGAGCATGTGATACATCTCTTGTGTACTAATGTCTCGTTCTGCAACTGTTTGTGCAAGGAATTGTTTGATTGGCTGAAGAATGGGGCTGTCACTTGGAGCTGTATGTGCAAGGCGAGAGAGAATTGCATGGTAGCTTTCTGATTTTGGCTCTACTTTTGATGCATACTTTGAAATGTATTTGAGGAAAGTATCTCTAGAAAGAACAGGTTGGAAATCAACATTATCCCTCCATATTGAAAGCATGGTAGGGTTGTGAATATTTAGAAGGGAATCATTTCTTGCAGGATTGCAGGTTTTATGTCCATTTGGATCAATGAATAATGGAGAAATATCTTGTAGGTCATACGGAAAACCATAGAAACATTGAACAGATGTTCCTTTTTTGTGAAGGCAAGTTGATTCTGAACATCTGGTGTGCCTTTGAACAAAATTTACAAGTTATTCATAGTCAACTAAGTAGTTTGATACAAATATGGATGGCGATGCAAGACTGCATGGATCATTTGTAGTAGAATGGTGTAACCCAGATGTGTACTAGTGGGAATTACGAGGATTCCAAGCTGTAACATATGTGTTAAAACGTTTTTTTGCAGCTTCAACAACAAGAACATCTTCCCATTCTAAGGTGTCCATATTTGGTGCATCTGCCAACCAAATAAAACCATGAATGTGTGTGGATCCCCTATGCTGTTATTCATACCTACATGGGAGGAAAAGGAATATATTAGAAATGAATTGTATAAAGTGAGAAACACGAAGAGAAGAATAAGAATGAAGATATGGTAGAATACCTGCACCAAGAATCCGTTATATGAAAACATTTTCGAAGCACCTCTTGATGGAATGTTTTGAATCTATTGTGAATGTATTGTGATGTAATATGTGGATTTGATATGATGTTATAAATATTCCATTGATAGTCTTGAGCTAAACTGGTAGGACGTCCAATAAGCATTAGAGCATGCAAATTTGGCCATTTTGTGTCAGCTGCACTGAGGGTGAAGAAGAACGTTGGTGTGCCTTGTTGATTGATCACATTTGTGAGTTCAACTCTACTTTTGTTCCAATACGAGTGTGTTCCATGTAATGAAGATCCAAACCTTGCGACTCGGTCACCAATTTTGTCATTAGGCATGTCTTGCAATTGGTTAACAAGCTCAAGTATTGTGGGAGGTAGTGTATCTTCAAGATTCATTTTGATAAAAACAAAGGCAGTAGCATTACTCCGATGAAGCATAATTAGATTGTATATGTAGTATCGGAAGTGAGGATGTTGGCCAAATATGTTTTCATGATAGTGAATGAGGTGACATGCATATTCGTGCATATCAACTTCATGAATGCGTGGTTGTTTAAGCATTGCTACACTTGTGGGGAACAAGGTTGGAAAATCCATGGAAAGAAGGCCTTCTGTGTTGTACTCATTGATAGGGGAGATGCCTATAGGGGGCCAATCAATGGAAGGTGGTAGTGGGATATTTGGTGTGTGTCTTCAACCTCAGTTCTAGCATTAGTTTGTGTTGAAATAAATGAGAAGGATTTTAATTCATAGGTTTCAAATGAATTTGGTGGTTGAACTGTACAAGACAAGCTTTGCTGATGAGATAATGTATCATTGCTATTAACATGAAGAATCAAAGGTGAAATGTCTGTTGAAATAAGAGGCAAAGAATCTAATGCAATTGGGTTGACTTGTACATCCTTGTAGTATGGGTTGTTTTCCATTTTGTATTGAAGGGCAACAAGAACACGTGTTCAACTAATAAATAGTTCATATGGATTGTTTGTAGAGTTGCATTTGCGAATAACAAGGCTGTCAAGTTCTGATATTAAATGGGGTAGGGATGTGGCAATATTGGAAATGTCTTGGGGGAAGCAAATAGTATGGCTAGAATATTTATATTGACCACCATGAGCATGTGTGACTTGTAAGATTGGGTTAGCATGACTAATGAGCATTTCTTCAACTTGCATAAGTACTGCAAGGACAGGTGGTTGGATGCCTGGGTCCATATTGTTTTCCAATGAAAAGCGACGGCCTTTTTGTTCTAGAATACAACGAGAACAAGTGTATGCACCATGGAAATTTTTCGTTACAATACCAGGGTAACATTCTCTGCAAATCGAGCAGACATGCATATCAGCCAGTTGGTCCATTTTTTTATGAAATCGTTGATGTGCATCATCGAGGCGGGTGTTCGATGGATTTAGCATAGGGGATGGAAGGGAGGTTCTGTTAGAAGGTTGGGAAAGAGAAATTGAAGAAGACATATCTGCAGGTAGACAAGTAGATCTGTAAAGAAGACGTTGTTTCTTGTTGTTTTTATCTTTGTTCTATGCATATACAACTCTTCTTTGTGCATTGGCTTATTCATTGTCATGAGTCGGCATAATGCCTACAAAAAAACCGTAAACTTGTTAAAGACTTAGAAGCTTTGATTATTGGCAACGACACATTTTCTACATATATTAACTGCAAAGTATATGGATATAAAGTAGAATATATAAAGCAAATGTTAACTGATTGCATATTGGGAACTAAGAATGTACCTTAAAATAATATTTATGGAGTAAGTATTATTTTTCAATTCTTAGCTTGATAATTGTAAGAAAGCAACAATATAGAAGAGCAATGTGTAGTATGAGAAAGGATATGTGAAAAAAAAACATTAAATGTAAATATTGTTATGTACAGAAGAATGAAAAGTTGTGCTAAGAAAGAAGAGAGCAAAGTTGTCTATTTTATAAATAAACACAATAGCAAATTAGTATTGTATTCAAAAGTTATCATATAGGTTGTATCGACAATTTAGGTAAAACACGTGAAGTGATAGCTTGTATAGTGGAATTATGAGACTGCAAAATAGAGGTGTTATAAGGGAGTTAAAAAAAATACCCTACTATGTTGAACTATGAAATAAGGACTTAAAATTGAGAATTGAAGGAATTCATTATAGACAATAAAAAATGCTTAAGTATTAGATCGACAAAACCTATATATTTAAATGTCCATCTGAAATTGCTGATTATGTGTTTTCAACCATGACAATTACAACTTTTAGGTGTGCAATTCCATAGAAGGTCTCTGTTCTAACTGAAAGAGTAAGAAGTAATTGTTTGTTGCAGATCCTTTGGACTATTTCAACAATTGATGCTGCTTCAGTTGAGAGAAGACACAAGTCTTTTGCAGAAATTCCCATGAGTTGGTTTGCAACATCATCAAAAGCTATGACACCATGAAGGTATCCAGTGACTTCTTCCAAGTCAACTTTTAGTATGTATCGGTAGTCACATTCAAGAAAATCCCCATCACATTTACCACAATGTCAAATGTCTCCAACTTTGTGGGCAATATTTTTCATGCATTGTATACCATCAACAAAAAGAGGGCATGCAAGGAAATGAAAGTCATCCATGTTAACATTTGTGATGGTTGCAAAAAGAGAGTACCAAATAGGTTTTTTCAGATGGTTGAAGAATTTGTAGCTCATTGATGGTAATGATTTTATGAGGAGCATAATGTGAGGCGTTGAATTTTTGCTCAAATATGGTGATGCTGGATGAAATCCATTGTCATGAAACCATCTTTGTAGAGCTGGAGTTTCTTCAATATTTGGGTTTATAAAATTAGTAGTGTTTGAAATAGTCCTAACAGTTTTTCCATTAAAATCTGTACCATGGTCACCTTTGATTGCTACAACTGGAGGAGTAGGTAAACCACGAAGTTTGGCAAGCTCGACTCCTTCAATTCGACAATGCTCTCCCCAAAGTGTTATGTCAATACTATATCCTGACATGTCACAGAGTCCAATGCTGCGTTGTACAGTATCAACACCATCCCATTTTTGTATCGTGGATGTAGGTGAAACTGAAATGACAAGTCCAACAAGGTCAACCATGGAATTGACAGGTACAGTTTGAATCTCCTGAATAGTTTTAAAGTTAAAGAAATATAAAGGTATTAATGGGTATTCATCTAAGCATGGTTGAATAGTTGAGGAGGAACCTAGGAAAATATCATTATGGCTTTTTAAATGGTTGAAAATTGGATTGGATACTTTCACTGTGCCATTTGATACTATGTACACTATTCCTATTTGTATTTGGTAATACAAAGAGAGTACCAATTCATTGAATACAGATATATGTATTTCATCGTGTTAAGCATTAACAAGGTCAAATCCAAGCACTTTGCCAGACCCTCATTGGTTGCCATATTCATGTATGTTTGTGTTGGCAATAACTCGACCTTGAATGTTCTAAACTTTGCTAGAAGAGGAGAGTGATGTGAATGGGATAGTCAATGTAGGCAAGGAGGGGTTTTCATTTATTGAGCTAGGGTTCACTGCAACATAGGAACTACTCTCTGAGGGAGAAGATAGAAGTAACTGGTAAGGTGCAGGATCTCCAATAATTGTTGCATCCACTATGACAACTTCGAGTGAAAGTAATGCGATAGTCTTGTGAGAAGAAGTATGCTAGAGACTAATGAGACAAAAACATTGGATGCATGAACAGTGTGAAATTGATTAAGTGGGAAAAAACAACGAGGAAATTAAATGTACGTTACATTATGTACAATGGTGCATGTACATTGGGTAACTTTGCTTATAGTTCCTTCTTTTAGCTGTCCATTTTCTACAAGACTACTATATATAATTGGAAGTAATAGTTCATGCTTGTGAAGGCCGTCTGAGATAGAAATTTGGAATTGAATAGATGATGAGTTGAGTGAGTTCACTTGGTTTAATGAGGAGACTTGTACCAACGGGAAAAGGTTGACAACATCATGTAGCAAGAGTGAAATAGAATCTTCAGTTAGCATAGTCTCCATAACGTGATGGTTATTTTTTTCCTATGGAATGAAACAGGGCATGAACAAAAAAACAATTGCAATGTAACATATTCATGTGACCTAAATAAAATGTATATATATAAAAAAATATTCACATGAACATATGCCATGAGTCCGGTTATTGTTATTCATTATCTGTTATAAATATTAAATGTGGACTATCACAAACATAGAACCACACCTTATGGTTTTTCAAGCTTACAGGAGATATTTTAAATGCCATAAAAGAGTTGGAAAAATAATGCAGGCCTTCTCGACCAAGGTTTTAATCTATTTTCTATGTGTTTTCTTAGGTGAAATTCAAAAATTGGAAATACAACCAAAATATGAGATTAAAGTGCACAACTGAAACCTCAGAAATATAAAGTTTGGATTTCGAATTTTCGGCTTCCACATTCCGCACAGTGAAAAGTGGAAGTCGGAAAGAAATTTATTTAAAAGTTCCGCATTCCGTACTTCAAAAAGTGGAAGTCGGAAAGAAATTTATTTCAAAGTTCCGCATTCCGTACTTCAGAAAGCGAAAGAAAAAAAAATTGCGAAGAAAAACATCGTAGCTCTAATTTTTGCATTCCGCAGTGTGGAACCGAAAGTCAAAAAAATGAGAAAAATAAAAAAAGTGACAAAGAATTTTTTGCCTTCCGCATTTCACATAGTGGAAAGCGGAAGTTAGAAAGCACGGAAAGTTAATTGCAAACATGTAACTTCTGATTTCCGCATTCTGCACAGCGGAAAGCGGAAGTTGGCAAGAAAGTTTTTTTGATGAAAAATGAAAATTCCGGAATCCGCATAGGCGGAAGGGGGAAGGTAGGAATAGATTTCCCCGATGAGTTGAAAAAACGGATCCTCGCATTTCGCACTGCAGAAAGAATATTGCGAAAGGCGAAAGCATCCACTATTATAATTTATTTTTAAGCTTGAGAATGATTGTAAGAGGTTATCAATTTTCGATGGCCTTGCAGCTTAAGGCTAAGCTCCTTACCTAAAACAAGTGCATGCCCAACAAAGCAAAGGTAGAGAATAGGAAATCGAGCTTACAAAAGATATTTTAAACGTCATAAAACAGTTGGAAGAATAGTGCAGGACTTCTGGGCTAAGGTTTTAATCTATGTTTGTTTTCTTGGGTTAAAGTCGGAAACCAGAAAGACAACCAAAAGTTGAGATTAATGCGCGCAACTGAAACTTCTGAAAGAGAAAGTTTGGATTTGGCGTTTTTGGCTTCTGCATTCTGCACGGCGGAAAGTGAAAGTCGGAAATAAATTTAGTTGAACTAAAAATATATCAAAGTTACGCATTTCGTACTTTGGAAAGCAGAAAACGAAAGAATTTTTTGCGAAGATAAACATCCAAGTTCTGATTTCTGCATTCTGCAGTGCAGAAACCGAAAGTCAGAAAAATGAGAAAAATAAAAAAGCGACAAATACTTTTCCGGCTTCCACATTTCGCATGACGAAAAGCGGAAGTCGGAAATCACATAAAGTTAATTCCGAACATGTAACTTCTGATTTTTGCATTCTGCACAGCAGAAAGCGGAAGTCAAAAAGCACGAACAATTAATTGCGAAAATGTAACTTCCGATTTCTGCATTCCACACAGCGGAAAGCAGAAGTCGAAAATAAAGTTTTTTTGACGAAAAATGAAAAATATGGAATTCACATACGCGGAAAGTGGAATCCTAGAATAGATTTCCCCGATGAGTTGAAAAAAACGGATGCCCGCATTCCACACTGCGGAAAGCAGAATGCGAAAGGTGAAAGTGTCCACTGTTATATTGATTTTTAAGATCGAGAATCATTGTAAGAGGTTATCAATTTTTGATGGCCTTGCGGCTTAAGGTTGAATTCCTTACCTAAAACAAGTGTAGGATTAGAAAAGCAAAGGAAAAAAATAAGAAATCGAGCTTACAGAAGATATTTTAAACGTCATAAAATAGTTGGAAGAATAGCGCAGGCCTTCTGGGCCAGGGTTTTATCTTTTTTCTGTGTGTTTTCTTGGGTGAAAGTCGGAATCCAGAAAGACAGTCAAAAGCTGAGATTAAATCACGCAACTGAAACCTCGAAAATAGAAAGTTTAGGAAATTTTGGATTTGGCGTTTCCATATTCCGCATTACGCACAGCGGAAAGTGAAAGTCGGAAAGAAATTTATTTGATCTAAAAACATATTGAAGTTCCGCATTCCATATTCCATACTTCAAAAAGTGAAAGAACAAAATTTTTCAAAAAGAAAACATCAAAGTTCCGATTTCCGCATTCCGCAGTGTGGAAACCGGAAGTCGAAAAAATGAGAAAAATAAAAAAAACGACAAAGAAAAAAAAAGCGACAAAGAATTTTATATTTGCACAGAAAGTTAATTGCAAACATGTAACTTTCGATTTCTGCATTCCGCACAGCGAAAACTGGAAGTCGGAAAGAAAATTTTATTGACAAAAAATGAAAATTTCATAATCTGCATAGGCGGAAGGCAGAAGCGGGGAATATATTTCCCCGATGAGTTGAAAAAAATGGATCCCCGCATTCCGCACTGCGAAAAGCATAACACGGAAGGAAGAAGTGCACACTATTATAGTGGCCTTTCATATTTAGTCTGAGTTCCTTACGTAAAAGAAGTCCAGGCCTTGGAAATTGATTGTGGGGTTTACTAGTCAGTTTCCTAAGAAAAGTACATGCGACACACTTTCTGTTACAGCTTCAACATTCATTTAAAGACTAACAGTATTATACATGGACCTCACTAAGCTGGAACGATGAGAGGGCTAAAATATAACCAAATACATGACTCACTGATTTAAAACATAGTGTTGGTGAAAAACATTGATAAAATTATAACAGGATTCCAACGATTTAATTGTCAACCCGGAGAGAGCGTAAACATGTGAGGCACGAACGAAATATATGCAGGGGCAGAGTGTTGCTGAACCTAATCTAGAAGTGAAATTAAAAATACATGACTGAAATTGATTTAAGCAGGAAAATCAGGAAATGACATAAAATAAATCTAATCTAAAAACAAGAAATTACAGGAAATAAATCTAATCTAAAAACATAAAATTGCAGCAAATAAATATGTTCTAAGAAAATATAACAATGCATGAAATAAATTGGTATAAAGAAAATAACATTAATTGGTACAAAACAAATAACAATAACTGGTGAGCTCATGATAAATCTATGCTAACAATTCATAAACAAGACATAACTGGAAATCTACACTAACAACTTATAAAGAAAGAAATGCTGGAAATCTATATTAACATAAGAGAGTCAAAGGAGGTGCATGAAGCATCATCTCCACTATATAACCATCAGAAATCCTATTCTATGACTAACTCTGAACTATTTTCTACTTCAAACCACTAGGGAGGCCTCCAACCAGCATGAGGAGAGATCCCTCCTATTTATACATGAATTCAAGATAAGTGATCATAATTACAGATCCACTATTCTCTCAACCTATCCCTTAAAATCCTCAACAAATAGACAACTCATCCCCCCAAATTCTCAACAAATAGACAACTCATCCCTTTAAATCCTCAACCAAATATTGGATCAGATATTCTCTCCACATGTCCATGATCTTCTCCTTGAAGTTAGCTACATCTAGAAGATGAAATTCGAATCTGAGGCTAGGTGGCCACTTTTGAGCTTGCTAAGGTCTTCAAATACACCTGTAAGCATCACCAAACTCACCCAACTTTAAAGTATAATGAAAATATGTTAATTTTCTCAATAATTAACCATAAATTCACTCAATAATACTAAAAAATAAATGATTTGGAAAATGGTAATATAAACCCATATTTATTATGAAAGTGGTGAATGTTAATGGTTTTATGGAAGGATATAATGGAATAAGGTGATAAATAGTATGTGAAATGATGAATAAAATGTGGTCTTTTTGTGGCTCAACATACCCCCCAACTTGACGGTTTGCATGTCCTCATGCAACTATGCATTGATTCCTTAAAAACTTTAGGCTTGTAGCTGAGGCTTTACATGATGATATGTAACAGTAGATCATTTCATGATTTTGAAATGCATGAGTGGCATCAATTTTTCTTTTTTCTCTTTTTTATATATATTTTTGTGGCTGGTTCTTGTGGGACAACCATAAGTATGACAAATTTTGGTTCTTGTGTTAACAACATTTGCTTGTTTTTTTACATGTATTTTTGCTACAATACATAAGATTTATGCATGAGAAATGATGAACCATCAATGTATAGTAAAAAGCCTTTTCTTCATATTATGAGTCATGACAACATAGTTTGGGAAAGACATGTTGATTAAGGGTAAATGAGATGATGAATATTTAAAAATGGTAATGAATAGTCCCCCCCCCAACTTAAGATGTATTAGGTTTATGGAAATGAGTAACATGGTGAGGGAATTTTCCAAATTCATTCATTTTCTAGCATTTGAGGAATTACATGATTAAAAATTAGAAAACAACATACCTCCACTTACCCAAAAAGTTGATGAAGTACTTTATGCAATAGGATTGTGGTTGCTGCTGCTGCTACTGGATCATAGCATGTGAAGTGAAGGAATTGAACTGTTGCTTGGTTGGATGAAGTAAAAGATGAGAGCTGAAAGTAGAACTTTGATAGTCTGATATGGCTGAAGTATGCTGCTGTAAAACTGTTGACGATGTCATTAAAAATATATAGTCTTCACCTGCTACAAAACCCGATGGTACAATTATTACCACGCGAATAAATGTGTCGATGTCGAACATGGAAAGAAATCATTGGATTACCGACCATTAATGAATGTCGTTAACCAATGCGAGGCAATCTCACCATTGATGTCAATGAGTGCCAAAGTACCCAAGTACATCGTGCAAAGTGCGAATAAATGAACTGATGTCAATCCACTTGCAAGATCTAACGATCAAGGGACATTGATGTATTCCCATGATTGTCAGCGAGAGAACTTGCCATTAAGGCATGCAAGTCTCAAGGTACTGAAAATGAAATCTAGTCTCTATCCTAGATAATGTGCTGAGGTCGATGGGGCAATACTTGTTGAAAGGTGGGCCTTAAGGGATCCCACATCATTCAACACGAGTTGTACATAATGAGTGGTAGGACTATAGATGAAAGATTTCACGGTCAAACAGTTTTTATGGCAAGGATAACAGAGCAGTGTAGTCATGGAAAGGAAGCTGAATGGTTTTATTCATAAGGAAAAAGATAAACTGAAAATAAGGAAAATGTGTGCGACTCAGAAAGGTAGACATGCGGGAAATCATAATGTATAAGGCAGTGACAAAGTAGACTCTGGCATGGATGATGGATAAGCTTGGAAGAAAAAAAGGTAAGTAATCATGAGATGGCATAATTGGCTTCTGAAAGGCTTCTTTGTGGCAGCAGGATGTCATGACATACATGGTGGAAATTGAGCTTCTTCAAGCTTTGAATGGAACATTTTTTGAAAATCTTTTACGATTCTGGAAATTATTTCTGCATGTCATTCATTCGTCTTTGAATCTGCAAAAGAGGTTAGCATTTTCCTGCAAAAAGCTTATGAGAGCATTGAAAATACTGAAAAATATGTGCTTAACAAACCAAGTCAAAGAAAATAAATGAAATGCTTTTATACCTGAAAATGATGACCCTTCTTGTCAAAACCTGTTTCTGAGTGACTTGCAAAAAACAAGTTAGCACAATAATCATAAAATTCTAAGTTCGTTTAAAATTTAAAAATTTTATGATTTTATTTATTAACTAATACTTTTTAAAATCAGTGCGTCTTTATATAATGATTGAGTGATAAAGAGAGAGAGAGGGTCGACCCCTCTAAAAACATACTATCTTAGAATAGAGAAGAGTGTGCAAACAAGCGATTTCTATGATAATTTTGATAGCTTGAAAAATACACCTACCTCCCCCAAACGGAAGATGTGGCAGGTCCCGTGTGCAAAAATAAAAATTAAGTAGAAGGCTTGGCGGCAACAGTAGCTAAGCCTTCTATTTCAAAGACGCATATTAATTTTATTGATTTTATACCAATTTTTTTTAATGTTTTTCTTAGATTACCTTTTATGTTTATTTACCTATTGCTAATTTGTATTTATATATATTTTTAATTATTTATTGTTTTAACTATATACATACTAACATATAAAAATAGATTATACTAATCCAATTTTTGTTTTTACATAGCTAAATATACATAGGAATATATATATATATATATATATATATATTTTAAGAATATTATGTTAATGTGTTTTTTATTTTATTTTATTTATATTATTATTATTAATTTTTAATAAAATAGCAATTGCAAATTTTAAAATTTATTAAGAAAACATTATATTAATCAAAAGTTCATGTAGCTTCATGCCATACCATAACATAAACCTTAATTTACCCATACTACAATGCATAAGCCTTCATTTAACTGGTCATATATATTCTCACCATAACCATCCTTCGAATATAAATATCAATCTGTTAATCTCCCAATAAGTTATAAACCCCAAATATTCCTACCACATTATCACAACATACAATATGAACACCATTAGGATGGCATAACTTTAATCATGAGTACCTTAGAGTATAAATGTTCTTAGCAATACTCCACTATGGAAGGCATTGTAACACTTTAAGTTTATGATTTGATCTCTTTGCCCTAGATGACCTAACAAATCATTGAATCCAAAGTTTTAAGAGCATAGTATTTACACATATATTGAAACAATCATGGCTGCTAAGGCCATTAAAACCATCAACTTCTTGTAATTACATGTTATCTTCCACAAAATAATGCATTGCATCAAGATTTTCACATTCATATTATCTATTTAAATATATATTTAAGTAAATTTGAAGTCAAATATTCTCACCAAAATGTAGCTTTATGGAACTAAAAGAGTACGCCTAATGTAGTACTAATTGTGAGAATTTGTTTTAGGCATGAATGAGTCGGTTCATTAAAGGAAAGCATGGAAAGAATTTGTGGTAGGAGTTACTCTCTGGCGAATAAAGATAACCCGATAGAAGCTTTTGGGTTTAGTTTCATCGTATTTAGTTGCACTCAACCAATAAGGTGAATATACATATAATGAGATGGAAATAGACCCATCATATAATGAGATATAATGAAAATAGTCGTTAACGTGATCTGGTATTGGGGTCATTTATTGGCTTACAGTCCTTTGGGTATCGATCTGGAATAACACACACATTGTTTCCATTCCTTCAAAATATGATTCTATTGATTAAAGTGTATTATCTAGAAAATGCTTCGTGTGACTGTATGTTGCAGACGATCAAATATCGATGCATATAATTTATTACGCCGATAGGCGTCTATCAATGGTATTTTGGGGGATGGACTTGCTTGAGCGGATCATCAAGATCCTGCAAATCCCACCAAGTGGATGCTCCAGATCATCCCAATCGTCTGATCTTTTAACAGATGAGTTAGGAGTTTGTTAGGAGAGTTTGTTAACAGATGAGGAACGAGTCATTAGCCAGCGCGTAGATATGTGGACTCGTGGAGCATTCGCTGGAGTCGTGGAGAATTCCCTGGAGTTGTGCAGGAATCTGTTAGCTGCCAAAGGTCTGTTAGGAGACATGAGGAGACGTGGCGGTGGAGGAGATAAGCGGGGACGAGATCCTAGAGATACAGTTTCCAACAGTTTCCAAAACCCACAGATAGAGTTTCTAAAACCTAGTTTCCCCATTCCTGTTCAGTCCTGATACAGTTTCGAAAACCCAGTTTCCCCATTCCTATGTAGTCCTGGAGCGTTCGTCGATTTGTCGCTGGTCGCTGGAGCATTCGCTGGTCGCCGGAGCATTCACGGATTCGCCTGTGCAGTAGAGGTAAGCCTGCTATGAAGAAATCTTGGAATTTATATTGTGGAAACCTGCTACCCAAAAAAACTTTTAAAATGTTGCGTTTTCCCTTATGGAATTAGAATAGACTCTTTAAAAGATTTACAATAGGACACTGTACAGTTTTGGACAGACAAATCTATATATTAGATTGAGCGGCTCTGCAATACTCAAACTTTTAAAATGTTACGTTTTCCCTTATGGAATTAGAATAGCCTCTTTAAAAGATTTACAATAGGACACTGTACAGTTTTGGACAGACAAATCTATATATTAGATTGAGCGACTCTGCAATACTCACCTTGGTTCCAACGTTTTTCCTTCTGCAAAATAAAGAGAAAGTGAGAAATAAAGAGAAACATATATTCACGAAAGTGAGAAATAAAGAGAAACATAGTGTTTTTTAATGATATCCCAATGGTGTTTTTATTTCACACACATAATAATAAGCAAAACAAGACTATAGAACTCATTAAATTGTTTATGAGATTGAATAATGATATGCATCAAAGATATGTGTACCTAGGGTCGCTATGATAAATTACCCTCTTGACTCGTCGGTCTCCTGGGGAGGTTTTTGCACAGTCATCATCGGTCTCCTCCGCCGTTCATTGTATCCCGCCAACCTTCTCCTGCAACTTCTCTCTGTGTCATCCATTTCTACTATGCCATTGCCTTCACTTTTCACAGAACCCTCAGCCAAAGGATTCTGATGAATCTTGACATCCAGAGGAAATTGTGCCTTATGATTGCCTGAAAAACTCCCGTCGTTGATGACTTGAGTAAAATTACCAGTAGCCATGAGAGGCTCAGACAGGGGTGAGGACTCAAGAACCATGTTCATCCCATGGAATAACTAATTTCCCAATATTATAACCCTCTTCTGAACAAACCCATTCAGAAATGGGTAATCTGTCATACCTATCCCCGGCGGGAGTAGCAGGCAGTGTAGCGGGTTGGATATTATAACCCTCTTCTGAACAAACCCACTGGCGTATGCTTCTCAAACTAATCACGTCTTCATTAAATTACATGAAATCCCTTGTCCAATAATATTAAAACTTCGATTGGATTTCGTTCCATTGTTGCCAAGATAAACTTTAATAATAATTAAAATATCATAAATACCGCAAGTCGCTCAACAACTCATTTTGACTTTACATTGCTATCGATATCACAACTAATATTTAAGTCATAAACATTCTTATATTTAAATATCCCTCGCATCTGCTTCTCAAACTAATCACGTCTTAATTAAGACACGTTTTAATGCACGTTACTTACCTATAGTTTATACATAGCTATTCATTATATTATTTAAATACCTTGTATGTTCGTTTGAAAAGAAAAATGCCGTGTCATCCAAGCTCGTAATTTATAACTCTAATTCAAGTTTGAATTTACATTGTTATTAGTATTAAAAATATTAAAATCGTTTTAATTATTAATTGTTCAAACCTGAATAAGTTTCATATGATTCGATTTAGTCGAGGGGATTATGGTATTTTGTATTCAAATATAACGACATTTTCTATTAAGAAATAGTCAATAATATTACGCTTCAAACTATTATTTTTGTTTAGAAACTGTGGATATCATGATTTATTCGAAAAAATAGAAATAAAAAATCTTAGTTTACAGACTCTTGCGTTTCGTTGTTTCTATCTATGTACTGTTCCATCATATGAAAACGTCAAATCAATAAAATAATACAATAGTCAATGAGACCCTATCCTGAAAGAATTATCTTACTATTTAACGACATATCCTTATCCCGATTTTGAAATATATAGAATTCTTAAAAGGGTTAAGTTCAGATGTTTTATTTGTTTGAAGAACCCTTATAACTACTTTACACTTCTAGCTTCTAGAAAGCCCAGATCCCTTTGGCAGGACCTGAAAGGATTCAAATTCGAGTCGATTTTGTAATCTATAGAAATGAATTTTGAAGGTACTATCATTATTCAGATTTTGAAATACACAACGCCGGCTCCAGATTTTGAAATCTACATAGGTAATTGAACTTGGAAACATGCAAGCAAGCCATCTCCTCCATATTCAATTGACAATGCCCTCCCATATCGCATTAGATCTTGTCATTTAAAGAGGCTGTTACAGGAGGTTGAATTTACATTGTTATTAGTATTAAAAATATTAAAATCGTTCTATTTATTATTTGTTCTATTTTATTAATTCAATTTTGAATTCAAACCTGAATAAGTTTCATATGATTCGATTTAGTCGAGGGGATTATGGTATTTTGTATTAAAATATAACGGCATTTTCTATTAAGAAATAGTCAATAATATTACGCTTCAAACTATTGTTTCTGTTTAGAAACTGTGGATATCAAGATTTATTCGAAAAAATAAAAATAAAAAATCTTAGTTTACAGACTCTTGCGTTTCGTTGTTTCTATCTATGTACTGTTCCATCATACGAAAAAGTCAAATCAATAAATTAATACAATAGTCAATGAGATCCCTATCCTGAAAGAATTATCTTAATATTTAACGACATATCCTTATCCCGATTTTGAAATCTATAGAATTCTTAAAAGGGTTAAGTTCAGATGTTTTATTTGTTTGAAGAACCCTTATAACTACTTTACACTTCTAGCTTCTAGAAATCCCAGATCCCTTTGGCAGGACCTGAAAGGATTCAAATTCGAGTCGATTTTGAAATCTATGGAAATGAATTTTGAAGGTACTGTCATTATTCAGATTTTGAAATACACAGCGCCGGCTCCAGATTTTGAAATCTACATAGGTAATTGAACTTGGAAACATGCAAGCAAGCCATCTCCTCCATATTCAATTGACAATGCCCTCCCAGATCGCATTAGATCTTGTCATTTAAAGAGGCTGTTACAGGTTGAAATGACAAAACTTACAAACCTTATTTTAAATGACTTGCAAATCAACAAGCCTCCAACAAGTTTCCCCTCGCCAACAGTCTACGAGGTCACCCGCCGTCAATCGGTAACCCTGCTGACAGAGCCACTGATAATCATCTCGTCCAGGAACAATGCCCTGCTAGATCGCATTAGATCTTGTCATTTAAAAGGACGACAGTGAGCAGACGATGAGTCTATCCGAGTTAGGGTACTGGTCGAGTAACTAAACTGGCTGCCCAGCGAGCGGTACAATTGATAGAGGTAGGACCAGGAAAGGTGTTGTAATCTTCAAAATGATTGTGCTTGATATTTGCAAAATACAAAAGGAATAAGTGAAAATGACTGCTATTTGAAAAAATCATAAATACAAAAGGAATAAGTGAAGAGGACTCGTATTTGAAAAAATCATATTATTAGTAGGAGTACGTGAATTATATGCGTTTGAATTGACTATGTGATTCATATTTGAACACATTATATTACTAGCACGTTAAAATGTGCGTTGAACATGGTATTGATTAAAAATGAATAGCACAACAATGTCAAAGTATTTTATCTCAAAAAGGAGTTTGGATTACATGAAATCCCTTGTCCAAGAATATTAAAAGTTCGATTGGATTTCATTCCATTCGATTTATTGATTAAGTTGGAAATTTTCCACCGAAATATTTCGGATAATTGAATTGCTTCATAAGAAGAACTTTGATAGATTTCATAACACTTCTCATTATGTACGTAATAATAATTTGTTATGGGGTATGTTAAATCGTTGGAAAGCGTCATTTAAAGAGGCTGTTACAGGAGGTTGAATTTACAATGTTATTAGTATTAAAAATATTAAAATCGTTTTATTTATTATTTGTTCTATTTTATTAATTCAGTTTTGAATTCAAACCTGAATAAGTTTCATATGATTCGATTTAGTCGAGGGGATTATGGTATTTTGTATTAAAATATAACGACATTTTCTATTAAGAAATAGTCAATAATATTACGCTTCAAACTATTGTTTCTGTTTAGAAACTGTGGATATCATGATTTATTCGAAAAAATAAAAATAAAAAATCTTAGTTTACAGACTCTTGCGTTTCGTTGTTTCTATCTATGCACTGTTCCATCATACGAAAAAGTCAAATCAATAAATTAATACAACAATCAATGAGATCCCTATCCTGAAAGAATTATCTTAATATTTAACGACATATCCTTATCCCAATTTTGAAATCTATAGAATTCTTAAAAGGGTTAAGTTCAGATGTTTTATTTGTTTGAAGAACCCTTATAACTACTTTACACTTCTAGCTTCTAGAAAGCCCAGATCCCTTTGGCAGGACCTGAAAGGATTCAAATTCGAGTCGATTTTGAAATCTATAGAAATGAATTTTGAAGGTACTGTCATTATTCAGATTTTGAAATACACAGCGCCGGCTCCAGATTTTGAAATCTACATAGGTAATTGAACTTGGAAACATGCAAGCAAGCCATCTCCTCCATATTCAATTGACAATGCCCTCCCAGATCGCATTAGATCTTGTCATTTAAAGAGGCTGTTACAGGTTGAAATGACAAAACTTACAAACCTTATTTTAAATGACTTGCAAATCAACAAGCCTCCAACAAGTTTCCCCTCGCCAACAGTCTACGAGGTCACCCGCCGTCAATCGGTAACCCTGCTGACAGAGCCACTGATAATCATCTCGTCCAGGAACAATGCCCTGCCAGATCGCATTAGATCTTGTCATTTAAAAGGACGGCAGTGAGCAGACGATGAGTCTATTAGAGTTAGGGTACTGGTCGAGTAACTAAACTGGCTGCCCAGCGAGCGGTACAATTGTTAGAGGTAGGACCAGGAAAGGTGTTGTAATCTTCAAAATGATTGTGCTTGATATTTGCAAAATACAAAAGGAATAAGTGAAAATGACTGCTATTTGAAAAAATCATAAATACAAAAGGAATAAGTGAAGATGACTCGTATTTGAAAAAATCATATTATTAGTAGGAGTACATGAATTATATGCGTTTGACTTGACTATGTGATTCATATTTGAACACATTATATTACTAACACATTAAAATGTGCGTTGACATGGTATTGATTAAAAATGAATCGCGCAACGACGTCAAAGTATTTTATCTCAAAAAGGAGTTTGGATTACATGAAATCCCTTGTCCAAGAATATTAAAACTTCGATTGGATTTCATTCCATTCGATTTATTGATTAAGTTGGAAATTTTCCACCGAAATATTTCGGATAATTGAATTGCTTCATAAGAAGACCTTTGATAGATTTCATAACACTTCTCATTATGTACGTAATAAGAATTTGTTATGGGGTATGTTAAATCGTTGGAAAGCGGTGGGATGATTCAATGGCTTCATAAGATACGACTCTCTCTTAAATTACATAAGACTTTTCAATGTGTACTTGATAATTTTTTATAGGGTAACTTAAATCGTTGGAAAGGGGTTGGATGATTGAATTGCTTCATATGATGGGCTCTCTTAGATTGCGTAAGACTTTTCAATGTGTATATAATAAAAATAATTTACTAAGTTAAATCGTTTCAAAGAGATCTTTAAAACCTTTTATGAAGTTAAATAGTTGGAAAGAGGTCTTCAAAGGGTTAGATGGTTAGAAATTGTTTTTTAAATGGTTAAACTTGTAATTTTAATTGCAAAACTGACTTTAGCTTATTACTAAATGTATTATTTTAAATAAATTAAATTATTTAAAAACCTGTAACACTTACACCTATCATATAAAGTTGAATATAGATCTTTAGGAAAAAACATGCAAGGGAATAAAACCTGCTCCCATTAATCCAGTATTACTGATTTTTTTTATAAATATTGTTGATTAATAGGAATAGATCTTTTAACCTGAATTAATCCTCTATAATGTAAGCTGTATCCGATGCTTAATATATCAGTTTCAAAGGTGCTTACAACCAAGTATGGAAGAGATATAAAGAACAAAGAAATTAGATGGACTCTAATTAAATTGAGGATTATAATTTTTACAGAAAATAAATGAATATTATATATATAAGATTTAGGTACTCAGAAGTTTTCAATGTGTCGGTCAATTTGACGATAGACAAAATTAAATAGATTTCATCAATGATGTCTTTGATGTGGTTGTTTTATTTTCAAGTGTTACCTCAGTGCATATGACCACTTACACAATATAAGTTGATTCAACATACTTCACTAAATCAACTTCTATATTCTCAAAATGATTTATACTGATTTATGGTAATGCCAGTTATTCTATGTTTTTTCTAGGGTCATCATAAGTCATTTTAGAATAAAACGACTTATGCTGATTTGATTAAGTTTAAACAACCTTCAAAACGCACATTCCCAACTATTATTCTTTATAGGGTCAGCATTCTTCAGTGAATCAACTTCTATATTTTGAAAACTACTTTTGCTGATTTGATTAAGTTTAAACAACCTTCAAAACGCCTACTCCCAGTTATTGTTCTTTATACGGTCAGCATTCTTCACTGAATCAACTTCTATATTTTGAAAACAACTTATACTGATTTGATTAGGAAGTTTAAACAACCTTCAAAACGCCTACTCCCAGTTATTTATATTGATCTTTGATTAAGAAGTTTATACTATTTTTAGAACGCCTACTCCCAGTTGTTTTATATAAGGTTGATCTGTTTCAAATTTTTGTTATAAAACCAATCCATTTTGCAATAATAGAATTATTAGCATATCAACCAAATGTACATTTAAATGTCCTCGGCAAACATTTGGTGGAAAAACATATACTTGCATTCTGAAATGCTTACAACCATAGCCTATATCATAACAACATTTGAGGCCCAA
>LPNX011141689.1:17507-29819 GCA_001517045.1 Pseudotsuga menziesii | reverse complement strand
TCCGAAGTCATCGATTGCCTATGCCAGTAGACATCCAATGTACCAACATTGTAATGTCTAGAAATTTTTGCCCTCTAACTCCAAGCATGAAAGCATTCGAGGATTTAGTCCCTTTTCCTACAAATTATGATGAGTCGTTGGAGCGCTATGGCATGTAAACAATATGCAAAAAAACTTTTTTTTGCATATTTTGTGAATTTTGATCATCTTTTTATATTATCTACATCCATGTAATCATTAGATATATATCTAAAAAATTATATTGCACCAAATAATATCCAATGTGGATGTTATGTTTTCTTGTAGTGTATGTATTTTTTTGCGATCATCTTAACATTTCGTCATTTTTTTTTGTACTTCAATTGTACAAGTAACATGCCAAAAAAATGTTTCCCTTGGTCTAGCACTTTTAAATTATACTTATGCCTGCAAAAAAAAAAAACTGTGATTTATGAGTATTTGGAACTGGAGGCATATTTACATCAATCCATTCGCTAACCGATTCTCTTATTTTGTGTTATAGAAATAGACACGGTCCCTGCGATTTGGAAATCTCTGCCAATAGACATACTTGAAATGATCTTTCTTTGGTTGCCTTTATCTATGATTATCCGTTTGAAAATGGTTTGCAAAGGTTGGAATCGTATTGTGTCCGAAAACAATTTCATCTCGCAGTGGAAACACAATCAAACCAAAGAATATGGAGTTTTGGTTGGTTTTGGCTCTTTTGGTAGACATCGGTTCGTTGGCCATTACATTAGCCAAATAGGAAAATGTTCATCTCTTTCTATGCAATTCCTAAACAACGACTAAAAAATTGAATCTACATGTGGTTCAATTGTTGCAGTTTCATTCTCCAGTATCTTATATCGAAAAAGAAACTACTACATCACCAATCCATTCATAAATACTTGTACATATGTAGGGTCTCTTAGACTTGGTGATTGGGGTTTCTTTACATTGCTGAAAAATTTTGAGCAACAAAAATACCATTGGGTAGCATTGAAACATATTTATGCAGAGTTTCAAACAAAATATTTTATTTCCAGCAGTATTCATATGCAGTGGAGACAAACATGTCTTATCGATGGCGATGTTTTGCGGCCAAAAAATCCCATATTGTATAATGAAACAATGTTATGGGTGGATAGTCATGTGGTTTCTAGAGATAATCATATATGTATATACAAGCTATGTTGGATAGATCTTGAGGATAACAAATGGGGGTTCCAGTTTATTCCACACTCGAATTCAACATTATCGATTAGCCTAGCATGTTATCGCAATGAGATTCTTTGTTTTATAAATGATGGGAGAACTACAGTGTGGTCTATAGAACCAACAAAAAATCAATATGATTCAACAAATTCTTCGATAATAATTGGATGTTTAGAAGGTGGATTGCGATGGAGCATCATGTCTAATTTTACCTCGGGCATTAATGGCAAATGCAGGGGGTATTTTCTTGTTGCAGCACTTGATAATTACTTGCTCATGTGCAAATACGACCGTCTTACTTATGGTTTATATGACTTCATCGACGCACATTCTAATTTTGTAAGCGAGGATAGAATGTTGGATTTTGCATTATCCAAACTTGAAAATCCAACACACTTAAGTGTTGTTGAGCTTGTAGACAACATATCCATCATTCTAAGTAACCCAAACATGGATTCTATTGATGATGTGTTTTCAATGGGATAATATAAACATATATGGCATGTAACTTACATGTATGTTATGCAAGTTGACATGTTTGGGTGGGTCTTAATCATACCTATTCAAAATATTTCTTCCCAACCTACTTAACCGGATTTTTGGCAGTCAGTGCTACATATGGAATTTTACTTACCTGTACTTATGCAAATCGACATCTTCAATACTTCATTACCATGCTTATTGGATTTGTCTCTTCTGATGTTTGCCAATTTACATTCTCTATGAAATAGAAATTATTCATACATGCCAATTTTTATTTTCTTGGATAGAACACTTCATTAAAATATTATTTTATATCCTCGCAATCTTCGGCAATACAAATATTATAAGTTATTATTTGAATAAAGTTTAAAACTCTTAGAAATATTAAAAGATAATCTTTGAATAAATTTGAAAACTTTTATGTTTGTGTTTCTTTTTGCTATACCTGTAACATTACTTTGTACAGTAAAATGGTTTGACATAAACTAATTTTTTTATGCTCGTGTAGATATGTCGTCAGACAAAAACAATAATTCGAGCAGTGAGAAGAACTTGATGGAAACATCACGTCACGCAAAAAACGAATCCTCGCGAAAACACTATAATAAAAAAAAGGAAGGCATTAATAGGAAACGTCGTTTAGTATACCAAGAGAATAGTGAGCAAATTGGCAAACAGATAAGAGAACGACATGGTCCTTCCTTTGAAAATGTCATTGATTCTCAGGGGGAGCCCGCTAAATTCTAGTGCATCTCTGATATAATGAGGAGATCAAATCGCCAAAGTCAATTTATATCATCAAATCCAACATCTAGCAAAAACTGTAACGAAACGTTGAATGAAGTTATTGAACCTTTCGTAGGTCATACTTCGGGCGAAACGTTTTCTAATCATGGCATCGAGGTATAAGGATTACATTGGATTGTCTATATTTGAAAACTTATTTATCTGTACAATATATATATACTTACACACATGTTCAATGTTTAGATAACTACTCGCAACAATTTTTCGAATCAATCATTTGATGAGCGCGAGGAAGCTATGTATAAAAATCAACCAGAAACAGTACAAAATAATAACACCAATACAGCTTGAAGAAGCAGTGGTATAAGAACAATTTTTCTTGGAACAACAAAGGACACGACTTCCAAGTCTGCTATGAATGACTCACACAGCCACGCAAACAATCCATTGCTAACGAATGAAGACCAAGGGTTTCGAAATCAACTCGAAACCGGTTTGCAAATGTCGAGTCCGGCAAGAACTATTTCTATTGGAACAACCAAGGTATTGTTTCACCTATCCATGACAACAACAACAACCATGAATTTGACCTTCATCAAAATAAGGTAGTATTAGATACAATACTATTTCATTTTCCTGTTCAATAATTCAATGAAAAATCGTTTTGAGATTCCAGGATAGTAGCATCCATGGACATAATTGTTGAAACAACATGACATCGATCAATGTCATTCCGTCTTCTGGTGACGATGACTCTCTACAAAATGTTGGTCAAAATTATGTTGTGTGTAGCCAACCAAAGAACATGGACCTCAATTAGGAGAACAATTCTGTAGCAATGAATGATCAAGCAATGATTCAAAACCAGATCATGCTCAGTAGACCAAGTGGAGGTGTAGAAAGGACTATTTTTCTTGGAACATCGAAGGTCTTACTCAGCCTGTTCGTACATAACTTCCATATTTAGATCTTACCAGAAGATTTGACATAATATTTAACAACGACATTTTCACTTTTCAGGATAATAGCGTCAAGGCTCATTGAGGACACAACATTCAAACCCCAACTCATTTGAACAATATTATGGAAACCAACCTTGATAATAATTTTCATGATGAAATCAATTTGGGTCAGGTTTCAGGCGATGGTACTCGACGAAGGCAAGTCAGGAATCTACATCGTCGCAACAACAGAGGAGAGAGATGTCGACATGTCTCGCCTCACTTTCCATTGAATGGTAACGACCATGCTCAAGATCCAGGTTTAAATATACATACATCAAGAAACATGGTTGAACTTTTCCAGCATATGTCCTCTTTCCATCGAGCATTTCGTGCCGAAATTGATAATTGTCAATTGTGCAAATGTGTAATGTTTGTCGTGAATCATACCCTGGAATTAATGTTTTCAGACGAGATGAAGGACCTGTTTGTGTGAGATGTAGGCAAGAGCGTGGTATCCATCGTTTTTCTCGAGATAACAACATGAATCCTGGAAAACAACCTCCTGTTTTATCAATTTTGACACAGGTTGAAGAAATGCTAATAGCACGAGTGAATCCAATACTACAGGTCACACATGCACGTGGAGGTCAATATAAATACAGCGACCATACAATTAACTTCCCACAGGATATTGTTTCAATTGCTAAGACTCTTCCTCGTCGAATTGAAGACCTAGACATATTAATTGTCAGAAGAGAAGGGCCTCCATCCAAGAACTATGATTGCATTGTTAATAGGTCGCGAGTAATGGATGCATTGCATTACAAAATACGGGTGGACAAATATTACCGAGATGTTGAAGTTGATCCAGAATCAGTCATATGTCTCCCAGACCAGCCAACAGATGTCTCCTCTAAATTGCGTTATATCAACTCTGGCATAGCTGACTCAGAAGAGATTGATGCAGACATTGATAGATTTGGAACTCATTGACTCGAAACTCATCCTTCATCCTTTACAGCTGGAATGCCAAATGCACAAAGAGAGATAGAAAAGATACGCAACTTTGTTAACAAAGAATCTTCTTTGTCAGATTTAGGTATGGAATGGCCAGAGATTGGTTTGTCTCCAATAAATGAATACAACACAGAAGGTTTGTTTGACATGGCATTTCCAACATTGTTTCCCACGGGAACTGCTGATTGGTTGCAACCACGTTTGAAGGATGTCCGCTTAAATGAGTATGGGTTGCACCTACTTAAATATTGTGATCAAAGGTTTGGAAAACATCCAAGGTTTCAGTATTTTGTATTGAACATGATAATGAGACATCGAAGCCAAGGAACAGCTACTGTATTCACGAAAAAAAACATTGAAGATGGCATACCTACCACAATTGAAGATCTACGTAAGGAGCTCATTGAATTCCCTGACACCAAATTAGCTGAACGATTGATGCGTTTTGGTTCATGTCTTCGAGGAACGAAGGCATACTGGAACACATGTCGCAGTGAGCTTACTGACATGATATCACAAATCGGTTTCCCAACTTTGTTTTTCACTCTGAGTGCAACTGATACCAAGTGGCCAAACCTACATAAAGCTATGCCCAATTCTGCACCTGTTTCTGCACAGAACCGGAATAGATGGAGAACCGATAATGTTATAAACTATCCACATATTGTTGCAAGGTATATGCATGAACATTTCAGTATATTCCATGACGAAATCATTGTAAAATACCTTCATGCTAAAGACCACTAGTACAGGTATGTCGTTTCCTTATTCTATTTTTCAATCTAGCATGTTAGATTATTACTTGAAATTTTGTTGCAAGCTAATATTATTGAAACATGATGAGTCTCATAGGTATGAATGCCAACATAGGGGATCAGCACATATCCATGGATTTCTGTGGTTAGAAGGTGCTCCGGACATGGAGCAACTGGATTGGACAGACACGATAAGGGTTGATGCAGCAAGACGATACTTTGACAACTATGTAATAGCATGGAATCCTCGTGATGCTCACCACAGGAATATATCTATTCATCGACCTTTGGAGGAAGATCCTTGCTTATTGGATACCAGTGAAATATTCAATACAAATCCCCTTGACGATTATGAGCAACTAGCGAATCGAGTGCAACGACACACAAGATGCAATGTTCATTCATGTTTACGTAAAAAAGGTTCCTCCTACATGTGCCGATACAATGCACCATGGGAACTTCAAGACCAGTCGAAAATATTTGTCATTGACAAAGGACACAAAAAATACGAACCTGCTCGCAACGACGACAGGTTAAATGTCCATAACATTCCTCTTCTTTCAATATGGCATGCCAATGTTGATTGCCAGCTGGTTCTTTCACGTCATGCAGTTTTGAAATACATTGCAAAGTATGCTTCAAAATTAGAGAGAAGATCAGAAAGCTATCAAGACATGTTGACAAGAATTTCCAATGTCGTTGACTCTAACATTCCCTCTATAACTGCATATAAAAAGTTTCTTGCTGAAACAATTGTGGAAAGAGATATAGGAGCACAGGAAACCTGTCATATGTTGTTAAAGCTTCCTCTTATTATTTCTAGCCGTAGCTTTGTTTCAGTTAATGTTGGTAGAAAAATATTCAAAAGAGTTTCTTCCAACTCGGATAACAACAAATTCCCAACAGGGTCTGGGTTTCTAGAACACTACCAAAACATACCTCTGTTTTTGGAGCACTTATCTTTGATTGAAACTGCACGATCATGGTCTTTTAGTGGTCAACGTCAGAGAGAACCATGGAAGCCAAGAGATACACATGTGATAGTTTGTGTATGGCCACGGTTCTGTGAAGTTCCTAACAGCAATTCAGATTCCTTTGAGTCATTTTGCCTTAGTGAATTGCTTCTCTATAAACCATTTAGAAACATTCAGATTGATATTGGAGTCAACACATAAATTATTTTTCATAACTGGAGGATCCTTAGATATCGAGCTTGGCATGTCAATAGGATACCTTTAGAACGAGATACCAATGAAGAAGATGACGATACACACGAGGATGAAGTGATTCATGAGAATGACATGGATGAGTGGGAGATGTTGTCACGTCTTGTTCCTCCCAACACTGTTCAAGTTTCAGACATTGATACTCTTGGTCGCAGAGACTTTGGCTTGAACCATGCATGGAATAGTACAATAGGTTGGAATAGAGACTTGGAGGACCCAACAGATTTCATAAAAAATGTACGCTCAAGAGGATCCATACCAGATGTCTCACATTCTAGGTCGGCTTCTCCATCCTCTTTTTCTGATAAGCAACGTCTTTGTTTTGTAACTATTATTCAACATTTTCATGAAGGACCTAATGCAGACCCACTGAAGATGATAATTTAAGGAACTACAGGGACATGAAAGTCTTACCTTATACATTGTTTTGGACATGAATTTTCAATGCATTCCATAAATGGAAAAAGCCCTTTGTTATTGTTGGCACCTACAGGAGTAGCTGCATTCAACATACGGGCCAAAACAATTCACTCAGCCCTTAGAATCCCTATTAAAGACTTCAAATCTTTACAGGGACAGTCACTTTCTGTATTTCAAGAGGAAATGTGATATGTCACACACATTTTAATTGATGAAATGAGTTTCCTTGGGCCAAGGTTGTTCATACAAATTGATTCACGTCTTCGGGAGGCATTTCCTGAAAAAAGGTCAATTCCTTTAGGTGGGAGATCAATGATTCTTGTTGGAGATCTTGGGCAGCTGCCTCCTGTCAAAGATAAACCATTATATGTAGGAAACACGGCTGGCAGGGTGTTATGGAAAGATTTCAGAAAAGTTGTTACATTGGACACGATATTTCGTCAACAAGGCACAGATCCAAATCAAGTCAAATTTAAGAGGTTGCTAGCCAACATCAGAAATGCAAACCCAACAGTGGATGATTGGAATCTTTTAATGTCACGAATAGATGCAAATATGGACGGTACTGAAAGTAATACTTTCAGTTCAGAAATCCATTTGTTTCCTACGAACAGCTTGGTAAATGTACATAATCGATGCATGCTAAAGTCACTTGGAATTCCCATAGCACGATGCGTTGCTGAACATACAAAGAATAAAGATTTTTCTGATGCCGATGATGACCAGCTTCAACAAGAAGTGATTTTATGTCCTGGTTAGCGAGTGATGTTGACATGTAACTTGTGGGTGGAAGAAGGGTTGGTAAATGGAGCACTTGGGACAGTTGAAAACATCTTTTTCTCTGATGGATCCAAACCACCACAACTGCCAATGTATGCTACGGTCTCATTTGATGATTACATTGGTTTACCATGGGACATCAGATATCCCAAAATTGTTCCAATAACACCTATTGCTAGAGGAAATCGTAAGCAAATCCCATTGCGTATGGCTTGGGCTCTTACCATACACAAATCACAAGGTTTGACTTTACAAAGGGCAACCATTGATATCGGCATCGCAGAGAGGCAAGGTTTAACTTTCACAGCAATTTCAAGGGTAAAATCTATTGACGGTCTACGAATATCTCCGCCATTTACATTTGAAAGGTATTCAAAAATGGCGAAAAGTGCATATGCTACAATCAGGAAAAAAGAAGAACAACGGTTGGAATCCATTTCAGCTTAAAGATCACAACTATCAGGTTATTAGGCAACTTGATTGTTTATTGTATAGATATTTATATTGACATGTTTCGTTGTTATTATTTGAATTGGTAGGAAGAAATATAGATTGCAAGAGAACAAACCAATTTAC
This sequence comes from Pseudotsuga menziesii, assembly GCA_001517045.1. NCBI lineage: Eukaryota > Viridiplantae > Streptophyta > Pinopsida > Pinales > Pinaceae > Pseudotsuga > Pseudotsuga menziesii. The sequence continues at coordinate 21,653 of LPNX011141689.1, read as the reverse complement.
AGACTAACATAGTTTAATCTCTATTTATTCATTGTCTTTTCATATAGTTGTCGAGAATAAGATTTGTTCCTATATGTTAACATACACTTTTTCAATATGTTCAATTACAGTTCAATTGACAAGCATTTGTTAAGCCCTATTGCGACATAAAAACATAGTGGCAGCCATTATTTTTTTTACTAATTTATTTGGATTTTTTTTCTTCATATTCTTTTCTATGTGTTGAAAGAGTAAAGATATAGTTAGTTATCTATTTTTTTTTCATAAGATCCTCACAACTAAATGTAATTTTTTTTAATTTGGTTTTATCGACTAAATGTGAATGTACTGATGAAATGTGCCAGAAAAACAGTATTGAATGATAGATTACATGATGGCATGCCAATGATTATGACATATATAACCATGACAATGCATGTTACCATTTTATGCAACTTACGTTTTTGTTGTATTGTATGATTTAATTGTTATTGATATCTTAGAGTTTTAGTGCTTATGCCACATTTCCTCCAATGTTGTTTATTGTATCATTTGGTTAACATTATGTTCGAATTCATAAAACCATATATGTTTTTATTTTCCAGATCTTTGCCTCAAATCCACATAAAAAATGGATGTAAAAAAAATCCCTCATCGTCCCACAGTATGCATCAGACACTTGATAGATGAACCAAGGTTGAGGCGTCGATTTCAGATACATGTTCTACATCCTGGAAGAGGAAACCTTTCCAAACCAAAAATTAAAAAGGAGATAGGGAAGAAATTTGGTATTACTGGTACACAACAAATATTTATTTACGGTTTTCGTACGTATGGACAAATATCTTCAGGTTTTGGGTTGGTATATGACAAGCTTGAGGATGCAATAAAATTTGAGCCTAACCACAGATTGGTGAAGAACGGAATTCGTGATCTTGGCAAGAAAACCCAAAAAAATACTGAAAAAAAAGCAAAGAAAATTCGTGGTGTCATGCCAAGAAAAAAGAAGTTGTTGAGCCACTGTCATCACCATCTACATAAAAAAAATAGTGAGAGTCCCTTTTCTTTCAGTTCGCATCATTGTATTTATTCAGTCTATCGTTGCATACAATTATCTAAATGTGTTGAAGATATTTTATAAGTTTGAATAATATTTTGAATTTTGATCTGTTCCTAAATAATCTGTTGTCAACTTATATCTTATTTATAAGTAGTTTCAATAGCTTTTTGTGCTGGTTCTAATAAATTATTTTTATGATTTGTTATGTTTCTGCTGCAATATGGTAATGTTGGTTGCTGGATTTTTTTACATGATGCCATTAATTAAACTGTTTTGTGGTAGTTGGGTTTATTTTTGTTTTGAATTTATTTTCGCATTCTGAAATCGATGACGGGCTGTCTTCAATTCTCATGTTCATTGGTGCTTGTGGTGTCTTATGCCATTCGCTCATGGTTTAGTTCTACTTTGTCCATGTTGAGCAAATAAATTATATTTATCATTTACTATGTTTCTGTTGGTAAAAACTATGTATATTTAATTTTACTTATGAGTAGCTTAAATAGCTTTGTGTGTTCGTTAAAATAAATTATTTTTATGATTTGTTATGTTTCTGTTGGAATATGATAATGTTGTTTGCTCGATTTTTGTTACATGATGCCATTAATTAAATTGTTTTGTAGTAGTTGGGTTTATTTTTGAAATTCTATATTGATGTGCAAGAATGTTGAAATTCCATTCATATACTATGATTTGGAAACTTTCAGTCTTACTCGTTTAGCAGTTGATGAAAGATCATCGCTTCCAAATCACCGTCTACCGTTGCTAGCGAACAATCAATGCAGTAACATTATCATGTATAAGAATTGATTCCATTAATTAAATTGTTTTGTAGTAGTTGGGTTCACTTTTATTTTGAATTTCTTTTTGCATTCTTAAATCGATGTAAGAAATATCTTGGATTCTGATGTTCATTGCTGCCTATGGTGTCTTCTGACATTGCTTCATGGTTATGTTATACTATGTCTGTGTTATGCAAAGAAACTAATTTTATAATTTATTATGTTTCGGTTGGTAATAACTATGTATTTTTAATGTTATTTATAAGTAGTTTAAATAGCTTTGTGTGTTCGTTCAAAGAAATTTCTTTTATGATTTGTGATGTTTCTGTTGCAATATGGTAATGTTGGTTGCTGGATTTTTGTTACATGATGCCATTAATTAAAATTTTTTGTAGTAGTTGTGTTTATTTTTATTTTGAATTTCTTTTTGCATTCTGAAATCGAGGAAGGGTTATCTTGGATTCTGATGTTCATTGGTGCTTATGGTGTCTTGTGACATTGGTTCATGGTTATGTTCTACTATGACTGTGTTATGCAAAGAAATTATTTTTATAATTTATTATGTTTCTATTGGTGATAACTATGTATTTTTTATATTTTTGTTTAGTTAATTGCAAATGGATCTGAGCATTTGGATTTTACTCCCACTGGAGTTTCTAGAGATGATTCTCCTATGGGTGCCATTTTCAACATTGGTTCGTTTGCGATCAATCTCTAAACATTGTGAAGAGCTATTGTCTAGGCCATCTTTTGTTAGCACTTGGAAAAATAACAATATAACAGAAACTGGCCTTTTGATTGAACTATTGGGACATCATCAAAACCATTTTTCATATAAGTTTATCAATCGTACAGGACATACATCCTTGTTGCATGTCCCGCATCTGGAAAATAGATATACGATTGAATGTACAGTTGGTTCAATCATTTTGCTCTTAAAATATTGTCCTGTACGAGGGCATAAGGATTATTACATCGCAAATCCATTCATAAAGCGTTTCTCAAATATAGGAATTATTGATATAGGAGACTATGGTTTCTTTTCTCTAATAGGCAACACTGGTCAACAAAAACATGGATGGATACTTGTACGTCATAAGCGTACTGTACATGGTCCTAAATTTTTTATCTGCAGCAACATCCAAAGAGTTTGGAGAGAAACAATTGGTGCTGATGGTGAACCTACTGCTCCTAAAGATGCTGTTTTTTATAAGGGAAAAATTTATTGGTTGCATGTGAAAATAATTTCTGAAGAAGGTGCCTCATATGTGTACAGAATGTACTCGCTGAACATTGAAATGAATATATGGGGTATGCATTCAGTTTACACAGGACGTAGGAAACGATCTATGTGTCTGACCTTACACTGCAACCGATTGATATGTCTTGTGAATGATGGTTTTACAAGTATACGGTGCATAGATGAAATCCAAGATTTCAAACGTGGTCAACATTGCGTTCAACAAACAGATAGTCACTTCGAGGATGATAGAGGGTTAAGATGGACCCTTTTTACAAGGTATGACAAGAAATATAAATATACATTGTTCAGACTATCTATCATTTCGAGCAGTTGGAACTTCTATATTGATGTGCAAGAATGCTGAAATTCCATTCATATACTATGATTTGAAAACTTGCAGTGTTGCTCATTTATCTGTTGATGAAAGATCATCGCTTCCAAATCAGCGTCTACCATTGCCAGCAAACAATCAATTCAGTAACATTATCATGTATAAGAATTTCTTTCCTTTAACTCCCAGCATGGTTTTCTTCAATGATTTTCTCCCATTCCCTCCGACATTGTTTCAGTCCCTGTGGGATTTTCGCATGTAATTCAATAGGTTTATGCGTCTTTGTAAACAAAACAATGTTTTAGTTTTTGCACTATGTGCAAATTTTGGTATGTTCTGGTTTTAAATAAAACATGGCTTCATTTCATGAAGCTTTTTATAAAGGATATGGAAATTTCGAGTAGCTATGTTTCAGTTTTTGCTTCGAATGAATATTTTTATTTCTTTTGATCTAAAAATAAACATATTTATGTACTGTATAACATCAAAATTTATTGGCTATATTGAGATTTTAATGGAAACAATATTTTACATCTTTTAAATAGTACAACTAATATTACATATCTTGCCCTCATACACTAAAAGTATTTTATCAATTCTGTTGATAGTTACACTAATATATGATCTCGTGTCCTTCTATATTAATAAAAATAATGCGGTTAAAATGTAAACATTCAAATTAAACCAGTAATCTCCAATACATTCACATAGAGATTGCACTATCAATAAATGAATAAACAAGGCATTCGATATG
>LPNX011141686.1:602493-650891 GCA_001517045.1 Pseudotsuga menziesii | reverse complement strand
TTGAGATGCACAGGTTCAAACCCTTTTCCCAAAAAGGAACTGTGCATGAACTCAACCAAGGGAAGGTCTTTATGGAAAACTGGTTCCAGCAGCTTAAGCTACGCACGACAAGGTGGAGGGTGCCCCAAAACATCCGACGACACCTCCCAGCCGACTCACACATCCAACTGGAGCTCGACCATACCTCTGTATGGTCGTCAAACAATCAGGATTCCAATGCTAGGGACCTCGACTACTATCCCACAGTCGAGCAGATCTTTCGGGAGTTGTCTAGGCAGACAAAAACTAAACTTCAAGTCCCGGAGGCTGCAAAACAGGTCGACTTCTCTATAGTCGAACCTCTGACCGACCAGGAGAAGGAAGAAGATTACGAGCTGCACTTGTACATTAGCACATTTGTGACAGAGGATACTCCACTTAGAACTCCTGGTCGGGTGCACTTAATAGTGAAGCATCCGACTGCACCAGTCGTGGACCCTCCGACCGAGCAACACCAGACACCACCACCAGCACAACAACCAGTTCAACAAACAACTCCCCCGGCTACTCAGGAAGTCGACCCCGCTCAGACCCCGACAGGAGAAGTCGAGGAAGACAACCCTGAGTATACTGTGTCTAAGAGCATTCTCAAGAAGCTGGCAAAGGAGATCGCCACTGCCAGGAGGAACATCAAACTGCACAAACGTCAGCAAGGTAAAGGTAAGCGCCAGCTTGTCCTTGCTGACTCCACAGATGACGAAGACGAACTGGCCGCCTCAGCACTTGATATTGTCGAGGATGCTAGAGCAAATAAGGTAACTGTTGAAACCCAATTTCAATGGTTTGTCGAAGCAGGAGCACCGGAAGGCCGACCAAAGAGGGCCAAAACAACACATCTGTCCGAAGATGTGGTCGACCTGGTGTTGACTCCTCCCCCTCCATCTCCGACTCAAATAGTCGAGGAACAAGCATCAGTGCAGCAAACAGACATATCCCCCGAAGTCTTTGAAAGAGTGATTCCTGAAGCACTCAGGGCCAGGGCCAGCACGGACGCTGAACTGAAAGCTTTCTTTTCAACGCTACCTGCACTCTTTCAGTCAGCACAAACAATAAGGACAACAACACCCTTGAAAGCCAGCAGCAAGATATATGCCCAACAAACGACAGTATTTACAAGGACCCCTGAAGGTGGCGAGGTATCAGGTATTGAACAGACCTTCACCGACTACCAAGTCCCACCGGAAGAAGACGTTATAGCTTCCGACCAAAGTCCCCAACACCATTCACCATCACCACCAGGATCAGGAAACCCTTCCTCCCCAGCTCCACCACCCTCACCTCCACCCCCTCCACCCCCACCTGAGTCACAGCCGAGACCACCATCATCACCCCAGCCGGAAGTGGACATACCACCTCCCCAAACCAAAAAACCTCCAACCAATGAACCAACCCCTCCGACACACCACCCTTCGACCTTTGATCTACCTTCCACTTCTACAGGTCCTCCCGACAAACCCCCAGAACAAGCAAAGGAACCAACAGAACCTCTTCCTAGACCCGAGCAGCTAAGGATCAGCTTACGGGATGTGAGCTCGTTGACCGACCCCGATGTTGGCCAGCTACTCAACACCCTAACAAAAGAGTCGAAGAGGAGGACGACCCGACTAAGGCAACAGCTCAAGGACAAGGAGACAGAAGAAGTCGAGTTCCTCGACAAGTGCAGGTCTCTTGTACAGACTGTTAACCCAGGACCTGTCGAAGCTGCTGCCGACCGACCGCTGGACAGAGCATATCAGCTATTTGAAGGTTTAGTGTCGACCATACAGACCCACCTCCATGAGACTAAGGCTGAAAAAGAAGAAACTGTCCGACTGCTCCTGACTCAACACACAGCATTCTCGGAGGCTCACAAACTTCTACAAGACCACATAGAGGAATCCATCGTAACTGAGGAAGTACTCCGAGAATGGCCTACTCATTATGGGAAGGTCTATAATCATACAAGGCAGACTAGACAAGGCATTCAGGCCTTGGAAAGGAGAAAGTCGACTGAGGCAGAACTGAGGCAGACAATTGAGGATAAAATAGTGATGGAAAACACTAAGCTGCAGCAGTTGGAACGTGCGGCACACCAGTGGGTTCAGCACGCCCTTCCCAACTTGGAGAAAGTCGACAACCTCTGTCCGCAGATGACGAGACTCCTTGAGACTGCCGAAGAACACACTCAGCTGCTGGGCCCCAACATGGAACACATTGCAGAAATGACAATGGCAGAGAAGATGTCGGTACTCTCAAATCTTACTACTCTGACTATCGACATTCAGAAAGCCTTACAGACATGGACGGACTTTCAACATCAGCTTGCCATCACAGCACCCGCAATAGTCGAAGTCTGTGTACAGAGAAGACCAACCATTCGGTTGCACAGCCCCCCTCAGTAGCAGTCTCCTTTTTGCAAATCTAATTCTTGTACTTCTAGTCTATTTTTGTTTTACCTCCCTCTTTCTTCGGGACGAAGAAATTTTTTGTTTGTGGGGGAGATGTAGAAGGAGCAAGTCGACATAAGTTGACTTGAGCAAAGACCGACTTAGTCGACCAGCCGACTAAGTCGAGAGACCGACTACGTCGGTCGGCTGAGTAAACATAGTAGTTAGTCTGTTAACTAATAGTCGTGTCGGTTCGGTGAACCGACAGGTAGTTATGATTGTAACTGTTTGTAACATGTATATTAGGCTGTTGAGCCACACAAGAACATAGTTCAGTTCTTGGCTTTGTATGACCTATTGAGAATAATATAATCTGTTCATGATATCAGTTCTTGTCTCTTGCTTCTGTGTATATTTTTGTATGTATTATTGGTAACCTTATGTGATCTGTAGGATTACAACAATGTGGCACATCAGGTGATAAGGTATGGACTCAAATTCCTCAAAATTTTATCAATTTGGATTCTAATAAGGAAGAACATCCTGAAGAAGAAGAAATCTTGAAGCTTACAGAAGAACTCTCGATCCTGAGAATAGAAGTGAGGAAGTGGAGGAGTCAGGTGGAGAGATATCAAGAAGGGACGGTTTCCCTCACTGAACATAGAAATACCATCAGGGAACTGAAGGAAAAATGGGTAGAAGAACTCATGACCCAGAAAATCCATGGGGAAGAACTACAGAAGGAGCTAAGGGAGCTGAAAAAGTTCAAGTCGATGCAGGTGGAAATAGACCAGCTTTATGGTCTTTCTCAGGAATTATCGGGTAGCAGAGTACCATCCTCCTCTTACCCTATGTTTTTATTCGAGCAGTTTATTTGGTTTAAACTGTGGGATGTGAAAGAAGGGAGATCATATGAAATAGAAACCTCGATGAAATTCCTGGAAACATTTATGGTAAGTGATTTTGAGGACCATAATTTGCTGTGTGAGCTTTATTTGCATGAGATGGCTTATCCTTTGGACCACCATTCGATTCTTGTTCCTTTCTCAGGTGATGTTTAGCTGAGGACTTTTTCCTCCTTTGTGAGCAATCATTTTCAAAGGGAAAGGTCTTTCCAAACTTTCTCTCACAATGAGGCCCACTCTAATATTTGGATCCGGAGTGAACCTCAGAATCCTCATCTTCTCCTTGCTCGACATCAGAGTCTACTCTCATGTCCCATCCAAACTCAACATATAATGGAACTTCAGAGAAGGCTTATTTCCATGCATTAATGAATGACTTTGGAAGGTAGTCAGCACAGATGGCAGGTTTCCTCTCCAACCCTTAGAAATAGGGACCCCTACTGTTACATGAATTTTGAACAAGCACTTTTCAGGATTGAGGGTTATGTTGGATGCATGAGGGAATGTGGGGTTAATTGGCTGGGACTAAAATTTATATTTCCTCTCATCTGGTGGCCAGCAAAACTGTACAGGGAATATTTCTCATTAACCATGGCAGAAGAGCATAAGTGTTCGAGATATTGGGTTGTCCATAAGGGATTTATAGAAAAAGAAGGAACATCTGAATTCCCATACAACTTCTCTTCTCTCCATGAATGAAGCATAATGCCAGATTCAAATTCAGAATGAATAATAGAGGTTGTTGCATGAGGACATGCAACAGGATAGTTGGGGGAAGATGTTGGGCCCAGAAATGGCCCCTTTTTGACCACCCTTATGCACCTCTTTTTGTGTAATTCTACTCTATTATGCATGCTAAATAGATGTTTTTCCCTCACTTGGCCCCTCAAGTCATACATGTATGGTTAATCATTGTATTATTTTATTAATTCTTAGGATTGTGGTAATCAGGGCTCTACATCTTAAATTATTCTAACATATGATGGTTTTATAAAGATATTTCGAGATATAGAGAATACCGGTGTAGCGAGCCGAACATGCCAAAGGAGGGATGGACATTCATTGCTAAAGCTGATCTCCATCCATTCCATCGTTGCCCAAAGAATGCGGTCCTAGTGTATTATTCCATGCGAGCTGTACAAGGGTAGCTGCAACAGATTGCGACAGTTTTGGAGGCAACAATGTGCCACTGCTCAAAATTAGTTGTAATCCATGGAATATCTTCTCAACCAATCAGGATCATTATTTCTGGCTCGAATAATAGCTTCCCTATATATTCTGCTCTCATCTTGCCATGATTGTAACAACTTATTGTAATTAGGGCAGCCTGAAGATCAGAGATCTTCATGGCTTCCCGATAATAGTAGGAAGAGGTTATGATTGTAATTGCATAAATATGGGAAACCATTCTGAGCTAGGGGTTGAAATTTTAACCAAATTATTGTATCAGCTATGAGTAAGGTTGCATGTTCATCTGCCATTTTTTTTAATACAAGGATTTTGATTCTTTAGATCTCAACATTTTAACGTGTGTTACTTCCAGCATCTCTTTGTGAAGGCTGGGCCCGTATTCCCACAGGGATTGCTAAGTTAATTAGGTATCGTATTTATTCTATTGTGCGATTTTGTGATAATTTCCTTTATTTATAGTAAGTTGCAACAGTTATTGATTTATAGCGTGTCATTTGAATAATCAGTAATTGCATCTCCTGTAAAACTGCAGTAGTATGGTGTGTCAGTCGACTGTATAGGTTAACTGTCTTTTTTGCAACTATATGATAGCTGTGACAGCCCTGTTCATCCCTAGTTCTTTCAATTACCATTTTCTTTAGATCTTTGTAGTTTGTTCCTTTGCATTTATAATTGCAGAATTTCATTCCTGTACTTTTAATTTCTAGAATAGCTAAATTCAATTTCTGTACTTTGAATTTCTAGAGTAGCTGAATTCAATTCATGTACTTTGGATTTCTAGAATAACTAAATCAGGATAGTTGGTTGGGTCTTTATATGGTTTGGTAATCAGGGATTTTACTTTCTACAAAAGTAATCTAGATGTTATTTCCTGAATATTTCAATCCTAGATTAAGAATCGTAGGAGGTACTTGTGATTGCATTCTTGAGAAAGTAGATTAGATTAAGTGGATTATGGGATGAGTGTGGCTGAATAGGAAAGTAGGATCATTTACTTGCAGCATCAACTACTTAGTGTTTAAAGCATATATAGTGCATATTATCCTTGAAATAAGAGACTTCCCTGGGTTGACAATTTATATTGAACACTATGTATGTTAGCTTTAATTAACTTGCATATAGGGTGCCCAACACATACATCTTCTTGTAAATGAATCATTTTCCTCTTCCTAGACTTCTCCTCTTGCACTTTACAGGGGGAATAGCATATCAGGATTCAAGTTTTGAAGCCATATCTTGAGCCAGAGTTATGTATCTAGATTCAGAGACGTAGCATGAAGACAAAAGAGAACCATTCATAGAGTACTCATGTGTTTTGTGTCTAGTGTTGACACCATGTGTCTCTTGTCTCTTCCATAGTACTCATGCATCTTGTGTCTAGTTGTGACACCTTGATACTGTCATCTCCTCACATTGTTCCTAATAAGGGGGAAATGAAGACCGTTAGAAACAAGCAAGCGAGATCAAGTGAGATGGAACAAGTGACCCTGTGAAGAGATATGTTCGATTGAGCTCCAGTGTTGGTGGTCATCCTTAAATCTACGGTTTCAAGAGAACCTTATACTAGTAAAATATAATGCAATATTTTCTTAACATGCATGACGATTTTGTTTATTAAGTTGGAAATGTTCATCAAGTTACAACTGTTCAGTTCCTATTTCAACTCTCTAGATGGTTCATAGTCAGTCTAAAACCACCAATTCGGTAGAGGAATTCAACTTCCCATCGCTTATGTTATAGAACATATGAGCCTTCATGTCAAGTTCCAAACAGATGCTCTGAGCCTTCATGCCAAGTTCCAGACAGAACCTCTGAGTGTTCATGCCAAGTTCCAGACAAAACCTATGATCCTTCGTGCCAAGTTCCAGATAAGACTTCTGAACCTTCGCCCTAAGTTTGAGAGTTGGTGGTCAACCTTAAACCACCCACATAGTAGAATATTTCAGATTATGCTAGCACCATTGGTTAGTAGTTAACCAAAACCACCTCTTTAGAGAACTCTTATATTTAGTAGAAGATAATGCAAGCTTCTGCTAACATGCTTGGCATAGTTAGTTTGCCAATCCTTTTATTAATCTCTCTTCTTTTTTCTTGGACTCATATACACCCTTTGGATTAAGGGGAGATTTGTTGGAGACTAACCCTTGGTGTGAGGAATATGAACATGCAAGGGAGACCAAGAGTCACCAGGGATTCCAAGAGACACCTTAGAATTCAAAACCAAGGGTCATCTCATGTACTATAATGTACATTTTTTAATGAGAAAAAATGTGCTTTCACGCCCATCTCCTTGTATTTTTGTGCATATTTGGCTGGTGTGATAAGACAATTATTCATCTTCCATAATGGTGCTCCTGACAAGTTTGAATCACTTAGTGACGGGGAATTAATGATATTAGAAAAAGATCACTAATCTACAAAATATGTTGTCTGTATACATAAGAGGGCTACATTTAAAAGTTAAGTCTGAGTGTCATGCCATGTAGTTCTTGTAGAATCAAACTTGGGTTGACAATTGGGTTCAAGGTCAAATTTGTGTCAATTCCAAGGTTATCTCCTGTTGATGCTTAAAATGGTTTGGTAAAAAAGAGTGGAAAACACCCTTGGAGGGTTGGTCAAGGGGAAGGTGGGGATGGATCCTCGGTTGCAATCAATTATCTAAGTTCATTAATGAAATCAAATATCTAAGTTCATTAATGCGATGATATTAACAATAACCAACAAATTTGGCGGATTAGTCTTTTGCATAATTTCAATAAATAAAACATATCACATGAAATAAAAGAACACTCAAAACTCTGTGGGGTGGTTGTTTCTTTCTGAATTATATAGTGCTAGAGAGGCCTATGACTAAAGGTTAAAACCCAATATTTTTATGTACATAAGATTAACAAAAATAAAATATAAAAAATTATTTACAGTCCATTAGTACATATTTTACAGATTTTCATAATTAAAAAAAGAGGAAAATAGTTGATTAAGCAAAGTCACAACAGAATATAGATGCAGGTATGCCCCCCTAAAAAGAATTGCTTTATTAGTCATTGGAATTTGATAGTCTCAAGTACACTAAGTCACGATAATATTTAACCATTGAGAACAAGAGGTTTATGTGACCCGATGTTTCCCTCAAGGACTTAGGCTTGTCCAGGTGAAATTGAGATAGCGAAAGTGATCCCCACTTAGATTGTCATGTAGTAACATGCGTGCACGAAAACATCAGTAGAAAAAAAATTACAAGAGAAAATGAAATGCATGTAGGAAAACAGAAGGTACCTCTGGCAGAAGAACATTCTACCTTCACCCTAATGGATAGGCCTAGGCTGTAGTCTTACCTGCCACTGCTGCACTGTTAGGTACTTGAAATCTGAATATGAAGGGGACAAACCTAGCATAGAAAGCTAACAGTACTAGTGTCTTACCTCCCATCCGAGATAGCTTCTTTTGGAAGCTTCATTGAGCTTTTAAGGTTTGCAGTAGGAATGTGAAGCGTGTGAAGGAAGTTAAAGAGTTTTGACAGCTGTTGGGACTTCAATGGTTGATTCGTCACTTGACATTTAGTTTTCCATGTGTGTCTGAAATGAGGGTGAGCCACAATAACTAACGTTCACCCTTGGGCATAGAAGAGGATCATCAAACTGTTCATTCTTCTCCCATGAGAAGCCCCAAACAAACAAGGTTTTTCTTCGATCGAGGTCAACAAAAATGAGGGGAAGATTGAGCAGACAAATTTGGATGACCACCATTTTACAAATATCGATTTCCTCTCAAAGATGCAATTATATTAGTATAAACAATAGATTGTGTTGAAGAAAGGGGATGCTCAACACATGCCAAAGGAGGATCTTTAAGAGCTATAGGAATCCATTTTGATGAAATTGGTAAAGGTTCCCACCTTTAGAATGACACAAGCCATGGAAAATTATTTTAAGAAACTAATCATTTGAGTGCAACAGGGGTGTCTTTAGTTAGACAAACCCAATAATATTGATAGAAATACTAGCAAAGTGATCAAGGTCCCATTGGTTAATGGATAAGATGCCTCATTTGCATTCTAAGAGTCTAATAAATAACATGTTGGGATGGTTAAGGAGAACCTCTATATTAAGTATGGCACCATCTAAGCAAGTAACGAGGCATAATTTTTACAAATAAATGATATATAAGTCAAGATAACATGCCAAATTATGGGTTGTGGGATTACAAGAAAATTGAGAAAGAACGAGTGCTTGTTGGATACACTATCTATGGTAAAATTATGTGGCTAGGGTATCCAACTAAATTGATGTTCCTATTTGTTGAAAGGGCTTATTGATGCATACATGGAATCCCAAGAAAATAGTTATTGATTTATGTATGGGTACATATTAGTTGTACTTTCCATGATGTATTTTTTATTCCCTTTTAGTTCTAATGATAGTAGTAAAACTGCTTTTTTTCTGAAGCATTATACTCATGATAATTTGGTTGTTCAACAAAAAAAGGTACTTCCACATAGGTCAAGCACCTTAAGCAACTTCTCACACAAATAAATCATATATCCACACACCATTGTATTGCATGGTTAAAACCCTCAAAGAGGGAGACGATCCATGAACCTAACTAATGCAACCACTTGAGGTAGTATATTAGTGCAAAATGAATTTTGTTTACATATGAGTTTCTCACAATCAATCACTAACAAATAACCCTGCATGCTCTATAAATAAAGTCTATGGACCAATCAAGTGTTAAGCTATATATCGGTATAATAAATAAGCTTTAGGAAAAAGATCAACTATTAGATCACTTTATCTCTAGAACATATCATGAGCATAGATTACACAAGTGCATACTAAAAAAAAATATTTTTCCTAAGACATATTATATCATGTTATTCTTAGGGGGTGTTATAGCGGATTTCACCACTCCAGGTGAATCACACATTGTATGGCCTTCCCCTGTCCCGCTGTAGACTCATTAGACCCTATGGACCACTTTTTGTCCTTTGATGTTTCCATGATCATCCCTAAAAACATATGAAAAATGATATACGCGGATTTTAAACCTATAAGCGCGTACATACGCGAGTTTGACCCATATAAACGCGTACATCGGGATGTGTGCATAATCCAAATCCTTTTGGAGTTTTCCTTGACATGGATCCGACTCATTTGACTCCTAGCCTTCCATATGCCTTGAGATCGCTCAGATTCGACCTTTCAGTATCCCTTTGAAAGCTATATAAGGAACCCCGTGGTACATTGAAGGCAATAAGAGAGAATTGAGAGCAAAGAAACTATAGTCCATTGTTGCTGGAACTTATGCTTTAGTCTGCATCCCTTTGTTCCTTGGAGCACTTTTGTGTTCTTCCCAAGCTTGCCTTTTGCTTGTGAGCTTGCTATCGAGAGATGGAGGATTGAAGTGGTGGAGGCCCAAGTGGGGGATTCAGTTTCTCTGGTTCGCAGACGTGCTGTCAGAGGTTGTATCTATCTTGTAATCTCTGATTTATATTAATAGAAATATCTTTTCCTGTCCAATAATGTGTGTTTGAATGAATATTTTATCCATGGGATTATGTCAAATGCTTTTACATTATTGATTATATATGATAGAATAGATCTAACACCATGATATATAGAATGCTTGTATTGTTTACTTGTTGTTGAGGAAGTAATCTATCAATTCAAGCTGAAGATTGGAAAGCTCAACGGGAATCTACTTCAACCGTCTGGAATAAGGTACGAGGTTTGATCCTTTAGTGTTAGACATTTAATTTCTATTGCATATTGGAAAGGATTGATTTCTGGAGTCAAGCTGTCTGTTGTGGTACCCCAAGCCATAGGAATTTATCTCCGTAACAGAATTGGCGACTCTGCTGGGGATGTTCCTTGTTTTTATTTGGGGTTTGGGGGCACAATGGGCTTGATATTCTTGATTTGCTCTTTGTTTCTTCTTGTTTATGTGTTGCATTTTATAGTATTTTCATCCATTGACACTCCCCTTTATTGGTTTGACCATTGGCCTGGTTTTTACCACTGCCTTCTTTGTATACGCAGGTTTTTGGCCAAAAGTCGCGTACATACGCGGAGTTTTGGCCAAAAATCACGTATACAGGCAGGTTTTTGGCCAAAATCCGTGTATACATGCAGGGTTTTGACCAAAAGTCGCGTATATACGTATTTGTTCTCTAAACAGTCACGTACATCCTCCCTTTTGGTGAGTTTGATGTTGTGGGAAGTTGTTGGGTGGGTTGTGAGTGTGGTTGGGTCTTCCTTGGGTCTGATGTTGTCTTTTGGATGCTTCTTTTGTGACCAGAGACCGCTTTTTCATTGATTTCTCTTTGAAAGTAGTTTTAGTCATTTATCCTTTTTGTTTTTCCATTAGTGCATTACTCTTTTTTGTCTTGGTGTCTTGATGGGCTTGTCTTTTATACTTGCTGTAGAGACTGATAGTTTTAGGTGACTTTTATTGCATTTTTCATTCTTTTATATTGAAAAATACAAAGTAGTTGCACTTTTAGTTGCATCTTAGATATAGATTTGAGGAGGTACTTGCATTGGATTGCTTGGATGAGAGTTGTTTTTAGGATTTCATATATGAAGGATTGCAATGGCATTCAGAAAGGAATATATATTTATGCATCTCATGTAGTGGCATATCCTATTTTTCATTTGACAAAGATTGCACTTAGCATTGTTTGTTATGGTGTGCACTTTTATTTCACTGCTGAGTCTTCATATCACTAGTTGCACGGCCATTTCCCTTTGAGTAATTAAAGCCAACTAAAATCAACGCTAAATAAAATGAATTACACTCTTTTCTTTTCTAGGGTGCACCAACAAGCTTAGGTTTTAGGATCTTGGAATAGTTCATTGTAAGTTAATTCTCCAAGACCACTAAACAACAACATGTATGTGTCTATCCAGGTGAGTGTGTGAAATCCTTGGTATAACCAGTCAGTTAAGCACGAGGCAGTGTGAGTGGTTATTGATTGGGATGACCCCTAGTCATAACTGAGTAGCACCGAAGATATTTCCAGGATTGTATTCATATCTGGGGGCTCTTTCGAGAGTTTCAGGCTTTGCTACCCTGCCCATATGGCCGATCCCGGCTGTGACTGTCCGCCTGAGCATTGGTTATATTGAGGTGACCTTAGTTTCCTTACCTAGGTTATCGAGGGGGTATTTGCAGAGGTTATTCTGCGGGTGTCCCAGCCAGGTTGGGGTCGGACAACACAGTCACTTTACGCATTGAAGTTGAGGGCCACTATAATTGGTTACGTACCGCCGCTTGTAGTGTATGGGAGTTTCGAGCCTCTCCTAGGCGAGACATACCTGCTGGATTCGGGAGCTCACATATCCTCCCCTTGGTTTGCTTGTATTTTGGCTGTAGATTTTTTTTTAGGAGTGTGCTCTTTGTGCACTAATTGGCCTTTGGGATCGTGGTTACTTGAGTATATTTATGCTCTCTTGAGTTCAGGTCCTTTTATTTTCGGCATGCCTCGTATCCTATCACCCGTCCTTGGTCCTAGTACGGACCCTGCTATCAGACTTGGGGGCATCACAACCCCTTACCGTGCTCATATATTTGGGAATGGTCATATTCCATCCTCTACTCCATTTGTGGAGGATTTTTATTCCCTTCGCCTGGCCTTTACATCAGTGGTCACCCTCACAGGGGTGGTAGTGGATGCGTGAACGTTGGGTCTACACCTTACTTTCCTTTTTATGTCCCATTGTTCACTGCATTGTTTCCTTTGGGTGCAGTTGTCATGATCATTCCTCCCTATATCCTATAGTTTGGATTCTTGATTGACTATTTTGGGTTGTTTTGGACTAATATGGTTGTCATGTAGGGTCCAGTTTTTGTACACTCTCTCCAAGGTTTCGACCCGTTCGTGCCTATCAAAGGTATTATGTCTGAACTGGCATATAGGTTAGGATCTCACATCTGCTTGCACTTATGCATTGCCATATGACCATTCCATCTTAACCTTAGGTACGAACCCATTTCATGATATCATGGAACCTTCATGCTGCTATTAGAAGTGATATTATGTGAATGGTAGAGCTTTCCTATACATGGGTGTCCTAGTTAGATCCTTTTTGCATTTGGTACCCATGCTATGAGTCCTCTCTTAAGTCCAGGAGTCCCTTTTAGTCCCGCCATGTCCTTGAGCAAGAGCCTCATACTCTCTTGATCTTATGCTGGCCTTCTTCACTCAGGACTCCCTCATGTCAAGTTGTGAATGCATTATCATGAGCTTTGCCTGTCTTATTAAGCTTTATGCCGGCTCCCCTGACATTGCGTTTCAGCCATATAGCCCGAGCTTGTCTCATGTCTAGCCATGTAGAGCCATTTTTTATATCCTTCGTAGCTTGATTCCCTTTTTACCGAGAGGGGATTTTCCCCCGAGTGTTGATATCCTACACATGTATCCTTGCATTGAGCATAGGTATGTTCCACTGCTTGGAACTAGTTTGTTTTCCCTTGTGACACTCGTCTCCTCCTAGTTTATAACTATAAAGCTATTTTATTCTTTTTTCAAGCTTTTCAAATAACTGAAAAAGTCCAAAAAAACAAAAAAAAAACAAAAAGTTGGACAAGGAAAGATGTTATCTTTGGCAGCTGTTGAGTCGTGTCTCCTTTGAACAGAGCACTATATATCACATCCATTGGTTGGGTTATAGTTTGACTTTAGGAGCTGTACTCATTTATCTGAGTTTATCTCCACTGATTGGTTAAGCTTCCAGTCCCTATGGAGCCTCTGTTGATTCCTCTTGCGTCACAGAGATGTCCCAGTTTGTATATCGAGTCTATGCTACCTTCATTCAGTCACCATATGCCGTTATTCTCTTGTTCGAAGGAAGTTGAAACCTGAGTTGGCCATTCCTTAGTTATCTTGGCTTTGCATGTCGGCCATTCCCGGTACAGTTACTGGTTCGTGCACCTTATGATCGAGTCCTTCCACATTATACAGCTTTGTTGAGTACCTCGTGTTGGATGATGGGGGACGCCTTAATGCCCTCCTTCCAGCGGATTTCATCCCATCGAATTCAGATCATTTATTCTGGGATTGGAATCTAGAGTCATGTTGAGTTCCTTAAGACTTGCAGTCATCAGTGGCAGGTTCTCTCGCCATCGACAGTTTCTTGGGAATACATCAATGTCCCCTGATCGATGGATCCTCTCAAGTGTTCGACCTCAACACATTTATTCACACTTGTTAGTTTGCACTCTAGTACCTTGATTCCCATTTTCATTATCGATGGGTGATCTCACGTCTGTTAACGATATACATTAATGACTGGTAATCAGACGATGGACTACTATGTTTGACCTCGACACCTCTATTTGCATAGTAGGACATGTACTCGTAGCGGTTTGTGTAGAATACTTTCCAGATTGGTGGCATCTCTTATATGCTACCTCCTTGATCGTGCTAGCATTCATGAGATTTCAGCTCTCGTGACTTGATTCCAGTATATGTCAGACATTTCCAGCCACTATGGAGATCTTGATCTATTATATATCTTCAGCCATTTTTGGAGATCATGGTCCTTTGTATATCTTCATCATGGAGATTCTGATCTATGTATATTGCACGTGGCGATGACCACATATGTGATATCATGTTTCATGCCTATTAATGGCCATTGTACTCTTATGTATCTGGGACTGCTATATGTATTTGCAGTTATATGCAGAGTTGTATTATTGTACTATGCTGATTGGGTGGCTAGTCTTGCATTTGGGATCCTTCATCACTCCACTTCTGGGATGGACTTATAATGTATTTCGGCCATCGTATAACTCCTCTGATCTCATACATTAGGGGGCATTTGTTATAGCAGATTTCACCACTCCAGGTGAACCACACTTTGTATGGCCTTCCCCTGTCCTGCTGCAGACTCATTAGACCCTATGGACCACTTTTTGTCCTTTGATGTTTCCCTGATCATCCCTAAAAACATATGAAAAATGATATACGCGGCTTTTAAACCTATAAGCGCGTACATACACAGGTTTGAACCATATAACCGCGTACATCGGGATGTGTGCATAATCCAAATCCTTTTGGAGTTTTCCTTGACATGGATCCGACTCATTTGACTCCTGGCCTTCCATATGCCTTGAGATCGCTCGGATTCGACCTTTCAGTATCCCTTTGAAAGCTATATAAGGAACCCCTTGGTACATTGAAGGCAATAAGAGAGAATTGAGAGCAAAGAAACTATAGTCCATTGTTGCCGGAACTTATGCTTGAGTCTGCATCCCTTTGTCCCTTGGAGCACTTTTGTGTTCTTCTCAAGATTTCCTTTTGCTTGTGAGCTTGCTATCGAGAGATGGAGGATTGAAGTGGTGGAGGCCCAAGTGGGGGATTCAGTTTCTCCGGTTCACAGACGTGCCGTCAGAGGTTGTATCTATCTTGTAATCTCTGATTTATATTAATAGAAATATCTTTTCTTGTCCAATAATGTGTGTTTGAATGAATATTTTATCCATGGGATTATGTCAAATGCTTTTACATTATTGATTATATATGCTAGAATAGATCTAACACCATGATATATAGAATGCTTGTATTGTTTACTTGTTGTTGAGGAAGTAATCTATCAATTCAAGCTGAAGATTGGAAAGCTCAACAGGAATCTACTTCAACCGTCCGGAATAAGGTACGAGGTCTGATCCTTCGGTGTTAGACATTTAATTTCTATTGCATATTGGAAATGATTGATTTCTGGAGTCAAGCTGTCTGTTGTGGTACCCCAAGCCATAGGAATTTCTCTCCGTAACAGGGGGCTGTTAGGGTATCTAGATAGTTAGGAGTTACTTACAAACAACTTGGTCTAATGTATCTTTTGGTAAAGACACATTACACCAAGTTGTTCTTAAGGGGGGATGTTATGATATTTAGACACTTAGGAGTTATTTAATATCAACTTGGTCTAATATGTCTTTAGGTAAATTGTGTTTCTTTAGTATGCATTAGTTTGCATTTATACCTATGTATTCCAACGATCACAATATGTTCTAGAGATAAGGTGATCTAAATGTTCATCTTCTCCTTGAACTTAACAACTGTATTGATAAGTGGCTTATCACCCAATTGGTCCATGATCTATATTTTTTTCCAAAGAATAACTTGGTGGAAGCTCTTCAAGTACTTCCCCATGATTCATGGATGGTAAACAAATTAATTTATTGGCCTTGATTATAGATCCCAACCCCAAGGGGACCAAGAAAGTCAAATTTGTGACCTCCTGGCTTTGGGGGAAGAGAACTCACATCTAGCTTGGGGCTAAATCCATGTCTCTATATAAGAGCATATATGGTCATTTGTTGATGATCAGACGTTGTGTGAAACTCATATGCAAAACTTTTTCCTTTTGCATTAACATATTGCCTCAAGTGGCTTCATTGGTTGGTGTAGTAGATTGTTTCCCTCTCCGAGGTTTTAACCATGTAATACATTGGTTTGCCGATTTGTGATCTATTTGTGCGAATGGTTACTTAAAGTTTTCAACTTGTATGGATATACCACATTGTTTGCACTGTAAACAAAATATACTAATAATCTATCCTATGATTTTATATTTTATATTAATAATCTAAAATTTAGACAAAACAAAAATAAATTTATTTATATTTACATCTTTACACAAAATGTGTAAAATTTATTCTTCCAAGTATCTTTAAGGTCTTTACAAAAAAACCTTACCAAATTACCAATTATTTATAACATTTTTTCACATTTTCCGAGTCCAAAACTAGAAAGAATGAGAGTATAAATGAAACAATATCAATATCTTAATTGAGTGCCTCATTCACTTAGTCATAAATATTTGTTTAAACAATATCAATATCTTACTTTAGTGCCTCATTCACTTAGTCATAAATATTTGTTTAATAATACATATGTAGTCTAATAAAGCTTGGAAAATATCGCATCTTTATAACATGTAGTATAATACAGTTGGTTTGAGAAACATCTTTAAAGGGGAAAATTGTTATTTATTGTAGGAATTTTTTCCAAACATATTGAAATGAAAATTAATAATATATATATATTCTTAATATTTATGTATAAAAATTTTGTAAGTTAAAATAGAAAGTTAGACACAATTTCAGTCTTTTTGATGATTCCCTTCGAATTATATTTGATGATTTCGTTTTCAATTTTCATCCATTTTTATTTAAGCAAGGACTTTACTTCTAACCACTCTTGTTTTAATTGAAAATATATGATTTCAATATATTATACTCCATTTCTAAACCTATTTTAAAAGCCACCTGAAAATATATTAGTCAGTTTCCATGATTTAATATATAAAAAAATAACAATTACATGGTGTAATAAAAGGTTTGTTATTAAGAGGCATATCATGTAATAAAAGGTTTGTTAATAAGAGGCATATTCACTAGCTAAATGCAAATCTAGAGCAAGATTGAATTAATATATCACAGCTATCTACTCTCGTTATAAAAAACAAGAGTATTAAGAGTAATGGCAGTACCTTGAGAGCTCTTCCTGAGAGCAGCAGGAATCCCACATTCCCCAGAAAGAAGGTGAGAAACTGCAGGATCCACGTTACATAATACATCTTCCTTCCTGCATCACCAAAATTTCAAAATCCTCCATAAATACCACCTCTGTTCATCCAGCAGACTGCAAAACATCTAAATTATTATTATTCTCCGCAAAGAATTTGACTGTTCATAATATGCACAACGCTAATACTGTTCATGTGACAGACTGCAAAACATCTAAATTATTGCTGTTCTCTGCAATGAATTCATAAATACCACCTCCGTTCATGTAACAGACTGCAAAACATCTAAATTATTATTATTATCTGTAATGAATTTATGAATGTTCATAATATACACAACACTAATACACCTAAAGTAAAGCCCATCAAATCTCTGTATCTAATGAAGCGTCTTCCATCTATTATATGCAGATTTGCAAGCAACAGATTTGCATAGAGTGAGAAAACAGCTAGGGCAGCCAGGCTTGCTATCCCCCATATCCATCCAAGTGGTTTCAGGATAAGATTTGAGAATCCCAGGACATATCCACAATTGAAACTTACAGAAAGCAATACTCCCATCTGATACCATGGATCTGAAACCCACAACACACAGTTCAGTTTCACAACACCAGAATTAGTATTTGATATTATTGAATTCAGCGCCATATATATATATATATATGGTAAAACTTGGCACATGGAGCTTCACTACTTCATCATGATAATAATGCTCACCGTGATTAATTTTGTGTGCAGTCTTTGTATGATAAACATCCTCTGTAGAGAAATGTGAGATGCCATTGGAAATTAGATGAGAACCATCAGACTCCAGTGTGCCCATTTCAGTATCAGCAGAGTTCATAGCCATGCTTTTTGTAGAAGATTTTCAGACAGGAGATTATGTGACACTCAGAGAAGATCAAATCCAACTACTGTAGGAATATCGTTTGTGGCCTATCTATCAAAGAAAGGATTAATATCAAGATACTATGGGGATTTTTAGATTTTCTTAATGGTTTGTTTGATTGTGTTGGATCACTCCTTGCACATAGGGATGCAATTTGTGCTTGGAAAGTCAACTAGTTCCTGTTATTTTCTATAGTTTTCATGATTGGGTATGGTATCTCAAATAAGGTAAATGAGTGATGTGGATTTTTAGTTGTTTTAGTGCTTGGAAAGTCAACTAATTCCTGTTATTTTCTATAGTTTTCATGATTGGGTATGGTATCTCAAATAAGGTAAATGAGTGATGTGGATTTTTAGTTGTTTTATAGTTTTATTGATAGGTGTTTATATTTTTGAATTTAGGTAAATGAGTGATGTGGATTTTCAGTTGTTTATAGTCATATTGATAGGTGTTTATATTTTAGAATTTAGGATGACTAATAGAAGTATGAGACAAGTATATTATTTAGATTGATTTGTAGACATCTTTCCCAATTAGAAATAAAGAAGTATAAAAAAAATAAAAAATAACTTGACTTATAGCATATCAATGTTTAAAGACAACAAATTAAATAACTATGTTAATGAATTAAACAAAAATGTAAATATAAAAAAAATAACTGCCATGTCAAATGTTACAACAATATGAGTTGTGTTCACTGTGATTGAATGTTTCATGAGAATCCAATAATTAAGAAAACAACAATGAGCAACCAAATCTCAAGTGTGAGTTACTAAATTCTCTTGAAACTTATCTTTCTCTTTATATTATTTAAAGGCAGTCTATTATATATATATATATATATATATATATATATATATATATTATTATTATTATTATTATTATTATTATTTAAAGGCAGTCTATTTCATATATATAGAATCATATTTTATTTTAATTTTTTAATTTTAATGATTTGTTTGATTGTTGTGTTGGGTCACTCTTTGCACATGGGCTGTAGTAGTTGAGCCTTATGTGGCTGAGTTTGGGTTTGGAAAGTCAACCATTTAGTGTCATCTTCTATAGTTTTTATGTTTAAGTATGATATCTCAAAGAAGGTCACTCAGGTGAGATAAGTGAGTGATATGGATTTCTACTTGTTAATAGTTATATCTATAAACCTGTTTATATTTTAGAATTTCGGGTAAAGTAGTAAGTATGTTTTTCTTAGATTATAGGAGGATGAGACAAGTGTATTATTTAGATTGATTTTATAGACATCCTTCCCAATTCGAAATAAACAAATATAAAAAAATAACTTGTTCACCACAATTAACTTGTAGCCTATCAACATTCATGAACCACAAATTAAATAACTATACTAGTGAATTTAAGCCAGTATAGATCCATCTTAACTATGGCTCTACCAAGCGCCCAGAGGAATCAATTTCTGTCCAGGTGCAAACCCTTTTTAATTTACAAAAATGTCTAATAAGTATTCCTACTTGGTCAACTTGCATAAGTAATTTCAAAATAGGGTAAATATCAGTAGAAGAAAATGAGTTGAGTAACATTAATAATCATATAATCAAATAGTTTTCCAAAAATTGCTTTACTTGTCTTTCTTTAAAACTAATAATGAATATTAAGAGTAGTTAATGATTAAAATATCCATATAAAATTTTAAAATCTAGATTTCCAGTATAAATTGGAATTTGAAAAACATTTTACCATTAAATGAAGATTTTAAACATTTATCCAAATGGTTTTGAGAAATGACTTGTTTTTCTCTATGACTAAAAATGAACATTTACATGTTAGGGTTAACATTGACTTAGGAACGAGCAAGGATGTGTGATTTAAAGCACATGGTTTTAGTGGCCTGTGGTTTCATGCTAGTTGTATTAGAATTTAAAGAACCTTATAAATATGGTTGTAAAATCTAGTGTTGTTATTGTAATCGCTATTATTTTGTAAATTCAAGGAAATGTGTTGTACAATTTAGTTAATTTAAAATTAAATTTTTTATGTTCTTGGTTTTATAATTTTTATTTTTACTACTCAAGTCAAATGAATTTTATTACTAATATTTTACTACTCAGTTTGTAAGATTATGAGTATTGCCCTAATATGGTTGTATATTTATGAGTATAATATTTTTTTAATTTTATATTCTTTTAATTATAAGCCAACATGTTATAAGTTTTATTTTTTATTTTTTACTTTTTATTATTATTATTTTTATTGAGCGGACATGGACATGTGCCACATCAGTGTTATACACGGAACACATCTTGTTCATTTGAACTGTAGAAATCCCCTCTCGGCCCAAAAAAAATGTAAATATAATATTTATTTGTAAATATAAAAAAAAAATTAAAAAATAGTGCCAAGTCAAATGTCACAATAATAAAAATTGTGTTCACTATAATTGAATGTTTCATAAGAATCCAATAATTAAGAAAACAAGAATGACCAATCAAATATCTAAGTATGAGTTACTAGATTCTCTTGAAACTTATGTTTTTCTTTGTCTTATTTAAAAGGCAGCATATTTCATTTTTTATTAATATATATATGTGTGTGTATGTATGTATGTTGCATCATATTTCATTTTCATATATATATAATTTGAGATAGATTGAAATATATATATATATATATATCATTTGAGATGGATTTGCTTGCGATTAGACTTTTCTAGATTATTATGTTGAGATTTATTTTATCATTGTAAAAAAGTTTTGTTTTTAATCTTATTTTAAAATGAAAAATTGTGAGTAAATTGTATTAATATAAAATTAAAAAATATTATAGTTTTAAATAAATCAAAATTTCAAAATAATTGCTAATTAATTTATAATTTTGGAAATATTGTTAAAAAAAGTATTTATATATAGCTTTATAATTTGAGCTAGGACTAAAATAGTATTGCAAAATAGAAAACCTTGAGCTTAAGAGAAAACATGTCAGCCAAAGGCTTCAAGTGATATTTATATGAAGAGTTAACTCCAATGCTATAATCTAATTTATCATGTGTTCATGCATTTGTTGAACTGTTTTCCATCCTTGAGTGTTACTCTTGCTAAACCCAATGGAAATATTTGGAAAGAAAATTGAGAGTGAAAGTTCTTGGTAATACCCAAAACCAATTCATATAGCATATTGAATTTTGCATCCATTTTCTCTATCTTCTGACTTTGACATGCCATGATCACTAATAATTCAATGTTTTTGGTCATCTGAGAATTTAGTTGAGACTACAACATGCTATTGAATGAGAGGAAGCTACTTGGATATCCTAAATTTGCTTGGCACTCTTCCTTTGAACTTGATGCATGTTAAATATTTTACAAGGGATACACTAGCCTGCATGTCTATGACCCTCCATGTTTCTCAAAAACTTGGAGAAGAATGTAACTTCCAAGACCACCAAAATCCCCAAGAAGACTTTGAGCTAAGAGCATCTAAATGAAACAGAACTTGGTACCCCTCACTAAGCCCCAACCCTCCATAAACAACAAGATAGAACCAAGCCACATAACCCCTTCCTAGATGAGAAATTAGACAAATTATAGGGTGGTTATAAATCTAGAAGGGACAGACCTCCAAATACACAAGCAAAAACCAACATTTACCAACAATAAAATTCCACCTTTCACTACTGAGCTCCATGCAATCCTTTATTCAACAATGTCTCCTTACAATAGCATCCACCATGTGGTAGAAGGCCTTCAACACTTTATCCCTTGAACTATTTTGTTCAATCTAGAGATGCTTGAATTATGTGTTAGAGACTTCACATTTTCCTTTATATTTTCTATCCATTTTAAAAATTTAAAAACATCAAGTGGGCTTTAATTTCTCTAACTACACCTACTACCTCAATATAACCCTATGACTACAAATACAACCCTAATAAAAACTAAATCTTATCAACCTATTAATAATTCATAATAATTCCTAAAGGGATCCAATCCTTTCCCATAATCTTTTCTAATCTCACAAAATAAAAAGGTTCATATATTAATTTCATATTTACAATTATAATTATGTTCAAAGACATATTGTATCGGTGTAGGGTCATATTAGTTTTTTTTCAGAGGAAAAACTACCAGTCTTTGTTATAGTTTGATTGTACGCCTAAACACATTTTCAAATCTAATGTTTGACATTATAAGCTATTTTTCTTATTAAATTAAATTTTATAATAAATGTTTTATCTGCTCTGCTGTGATTGGCTTGGATGATGTTGACTTCACTCTTAGGATTTGGAATGGGAAATGGTGGCTGAGTGATGTCAACTTATTTGCAAACCTCTCGTAGTGATAACTACTTTTTTCGATGGAAAAATATCACAATCCAAAATTTTAGTAATCTTGGTGACAAGTGTTAAATCTTGCACAACTTTGAATCCTAATGTTGTAAATGCCATGTTCCTGTCTAACAAATTCACGAGAATTGATGATACAACAATCAATTCAAGACTGCAAAAATGGTAAGCAATATGCAAAGTCCTTCAGTCCTGCAAATAATTATAAACGATGTGCATTGCAGGTAGAACCCTCCGCAAATCAAACCAAAGTGTAATATGACGTAAAAATTGAATTGGTAATACATCACTTTCACAAAGATTTACATTAATCCAAACACATTAATACATATTATGTATTCCACAAGTTATTAAGAAAGAAATAATTGGATCATGGAAGATAAGTTAATAAGAAAGAAATAATTAGACCATCCAAAAACAATACTGGAATAGAACATGTTGACCATGGAAAAACAATATTGGAATTTAACATGTTGAGAATTGTGAACCTTTAGATAATATTAAAGGGAAGAGTAGCAAGTTATTATGGATATCATTTTGTGTTATTTTTTAAAATGGTGGTTTAGTGTTTATTAGAGGGATACATTTATTATTTCAGAGAATCAAGGTATGGTTAGAATTATGATCATTACATAGTTAAAGTCGGCTCCCAAGGAGCAAGTGTCACGAACTGAGATTAGAACTAGGGTGGAGAGGATAACGACATTCTTCCCAACCACCGGATCTAAGGACATCTCAGTGTGTTATATTAAAGGTAACAACAACAAATTGACATAGACATCATCACATGTTACTTATAAGTTTTGATTTTCTAGCCAAGGCATTTGAGGAATGTAAAACTTTGTTTATCAATAAAGTTTTAGGAATTTTTATTTATTTACTGTGTGAAAAAAGACATCATCACTTCTTATTTATTAAGCCAAAATAGTAAATATTATATATAGAAAAATAAAATAAAATTAAAATGATACTACACTATATATACATATACATTTGTATAAGATTGAAACGAAGCTATGTCCAAAACTTGAACTTCTTCTTTGACCAACACATGATACACATAGCTAGGGATCAATATGCTTGAGCTATTAATGTAGAAATTTTGAAGGACTATGCTCTCAAAATTAATCTTATGGACTAACTTGCTTTCTTTTACATACCAAAAAAAATATTGTTAACTTGCATATTCTACAACTACTCTAGATGTTTCTAGTATTGGTCACCCTAATAACTCTGGTTTTAATTATGTTACAATATTTTATAAATTAAAATTATTATTATTTCATATATATAACTAACTAAAAGTACAACCAATTTTTATAAATAAAAATAAGATATAATTAAAAAATATATATATATTTAAAATGATTATTTCAAAAATATAATTAATTAACTTTAATTTTAAAAAACAAAAAATGAA
Organism: Pseudotsuga menziesii; assembly: GCA_001517045.1. Lineage (NCBI taxonomy): Eukaryota > Viridiplantae > Streptophyta > Pinopsida > Pinales > Pinaceae > Pseudotsuga > Pseudotsuga menziesii. The sequence continues at coordinate 627,233 of LPNX011141686.1, read as the reverse complement.
AATTTAACATGATTTTAAAAATAAAGCATAATAAACAAGTGGAAATAGCAACATAGTTGCTAAGTACCTGCCTCTTAAGAAAAGTTTCAAGAAAATAGTAATAGGTTGAATATAAAAAAAAAAGTAACAATAGATGTAGCAAAAAGATGTTCTATGAAACCACCACCAATGTTAGATGGATGACTTCATACTCTTTAAAATAGTTTGAGTTTTTACATATACTTCAATTGGAGGCCTAATAAAACAACCATTGAGTTTGCACAAAATTATATAATTTAAAAGTTGGGTTAGTGAGCATAAATATGTGTTGCACTACAAGTAGTCATTAAAAGTTACGGATCCCATTGAAAAAATACACTTCCCCAAATTCCAGAGAGCTTAAGGTTAAAAACATGTCACAAACAAAATTTATTAACAAACATATCAAAAGACATAAAATCTGGATTAAATAGCTTAACTAATTCTTCTAATGCTATTTTAAAGCTTAGCTTGTTTATTTGATGTAATAAATAGAATGCCATTTTGCTAATGCAAAGTTAGTTGTTTGACAATGAAGAAAATTATTATGATGAAATATAATATGTATGTGTCAATTAAGTGTAGATGGTTGTTTGGTTTGAATGAGAAAATTATCAAAAACCTTTAAAATTAGAAAATTATTGAGAATACTTATATTAAAACTAGGTCCTTTGTGGGCACTGGGAATGAGAAAATAATTATAAAAGTTTTCATTTGGCCATAGGTACTTTAAAAATGATCTTATAAAAGATCCAAAAAACACATGATTTAAAGAGTTGCTCAATTTTAGTAAACATTAAAAAATTATATTTTTTAAGAAACCAAGCTTCATGTAAAAAATGAAAAATATTAAAAATTGCAATTTGAAATATTTTAAGAGAAATTTCTTGTAAAATTTATGACAATAAAATAACTTTTTGTATCTATTTAGAATTTCTAAATAAAATTAATTTCAATATTTGATGTTTTTTTACTATATCACACACTTAGCAATGGTATTTAAACTTGACTCAATGTAATTGTTTAAATTTTAATTGAAAATGAATTAAACCAAGTCACATATTTAAGGATAACATGCTTGTTAGCTTAAATAGTGTTGTATTGGATATTGATGTAAAGGTTCTTACAATCTTTGACCTATATTATGAAAGAAGTTTTATTATAAAAAAATGAAAGCTTATGTATATTAAGTATGGGTGGTTGCTTTATTTCTTTTTAAAATCTTTGCAATTGAAATTTAAAAAATTATACTAAGCCAAGATTAAATACATTGTATAAATGTGATATAGTAATAAAATAATTAAATATTTTATTATTATTTTGTTTTTTTTAATATATAATTCTTGTATTAGTGAGAAATTATTAAATATTTAAAAATTATATATATATATATATATGTGTGTGTGTGTGTGTAAATGTAAAATAAGATGTTATTTAAAATTTGTATGCAAAATTTACATTTAAAATTTGTATGCACAAAGTACATGAAAATTGTTTGCATATGTAAATGCAAAATATTTATTTTATTAGAGACACCAGTTCCACTCATATTCTTAGGTGATTATGTGTATAAATAAATTAAACATTTACTTATTTTATTAGATAAAGAAAAATTAATAAATATAGCTTGGGTGTGTGCCAGCTGTAGTCAACAAATATGTTAGTCTTTTAATAATTAGCTAAATAAATATAGATACAAAATAAACAAAATTTTAATTATTGAAAACATTAAAATGAAATAAATAATTATTCTTTTATTAAAGAATAATATAGATTCACTCAATCTTCGGAGCTTTTGTTTTTGGTTTGACAATTCCGAAAGACGGCTCGTTCGCAGGGATGCTTATTGAAAAGATTGAGGACTTCGTATCTGCCTTGCTGCTGCCACTGTATTTTGCCTCCAGTGGTTTGAAGACTAATATCGCAACGATCCATGGCAGCACGTCTCTGGGTCTATTAGTTCTGGTAACGGTCACCGCTAGTGCTGGGAAGATTCTGGGTACGTTTTTTGTGGCAATTGCCCACAAAGTGCCCTTTCGAGAAGCAATGACCCTAGGATTCTTGATGAACACCAAAGGATTGGTTGAGTTGATTGTCCTCAATATTGGAAAGGATAGGAAGGTAAAACCCAAATTGCATAAAATTCTTGAGTTCATCTTGAATAACTGAATTGATTATTGGATAGTAGCCCATTTATCTTGATCTACATGTTTACTTTTTCATTTTTCAGGTTCTGAATGATGAAGTATTTGCTATCTTGGTGTTGATGGCCCTGTTCACAACATTCATCACCACCTCATTAGTAACTTCCATATACAAGCCAGCAAGAAAGGCGGTTCCATACAAGCACAGAAAGATACAGAGAGAGAAGCCAGAGGACGAGCTTAGAATCCTGGTCTGTCTGCACGCTACGAGGAACATACCGGCGATACTAAACCTGATAGAGTCCTCCAGAGGGATTCAAAATTCTTCCCTGTGCCTCTACATTATGCACCTGGTGGAGCTGACGGAGAGGTCGTCTGCGATCATGATGGTTCACAAAGCCAGGCAAAAAGGGCTTCCTTTCTGGAACCGAAACAGAAACTGGCCGCAACAAGATCAGATAGTGGTTGCGTTCGAGGCGTATAGGAAGCTAAGCAGAGTAATAGTGAAACCCATGACTGCAATCTCTCCTGTGCAGAACATGCACGAGGATATCTGCAACGTTGCACACCAGAAGCGGATCGCCATGATCATACTCCCCTTCCACAAATACCAGCGCGTCGACGGCGTCCTAGAGTCTCTGAATATGGGGTTCGAAACAGTGAACCAGGCGGTGTTGGAGCACACGCCATGCTCTGTGGGCATCCTGGTGGACAGAGGCCAACCGGGGGGTCAATCCCAGCTGGCGCCTTCCAACGTAGATCATCACGTGTCGGTGCTCTTCTTCGGAGGACCAGATGACCGAGTGGCTCTGGTTTTCGGAAGAAGAATGGCGGAGCATCCCGGCATTAAGCTGACGGTTATAAGGTTCCTGCCCAGTGCCGAGTTCGAGCACACTCTGCTGCCTGCCCACGAGAACAAGATTCACAAGTTTTCGAATGCAGAAATGAGCAGAGAGCGGGAGAAGGGGCTGGATGAAGAAGCCTTGCAGGTCGTATATAACAGCGTGTCGGATATTCCCAGGAAATACCATAGTGAGCAGGGTGCAAGTGGTGGTGATAATGTGGACGAGTTGATTGTATATGAAGAGAGGCAGATGAATTTTTTTTAATCCCTTTTCCCAAAATTGATAAGCATTTTCCCATACTATGTCATCTCATGATTATCCTACATGAAAACTATTCCCCAAATTCATAAACATTTACTTAGATAATATCATATATATCATGTGATCATTATTCAACTTGAAAACCATTAACTTATCCTTAAAAAAATAACCATGTAATCATTATCCTACTTGAAAACCATTGATTTATCTAAAAAAATATAATCATGACATCTTGGAACTTCTACTAACAAAAATTATTTAGCAAACATGGTGTCCATTGAATCTTAAGATACTTGAAATCCAAGTGACACACCATGTCTACTACGATCATATTAATTGGCCTTAAGCAAGTTAGATATTGATTGCCACTCCTAATACTATAGAATCTCCTTTTTATTTGTTTTGTTTAGAAAAGATAGCTATGACATCTTGAAACTCGTACTAATATAAAATCTCTTATGTCCATTGGATGTAGCTTGGGTGGTTGGAAGGAATGAATGTTACCTTCTCCACCCATTTTTTATTCTTGTAAGTGACATGATGCTCCTGTGAGCCCCTATGTAATGCCCTTTGTAATAAATATGTTGATGATGATATATAGACATACCTTGATTCAGTTTGAATAATTGGATTAACCCAATAACAAATAATAAACCACATTTTAAATAAATACTAATATAAAATCTAGTCTCTCTTCTACATAAAAAGTTATAACATTAATATTTTCTAAAATTAATTTTTATTTGCGCACTTAGATTTAACTTTTTCATAAATTTTTAATTCCCAACCAATAAAACTAAATGAGTTGATCATCAAAGAAAGAAAATTAAACTAAACTAAATAATTTCAGATTCCATTCTAGGTTTATTGACATTTTCATAAATTTTTAATTTCCAACCAATAAAACTAGACGAGTTGATCATCAAAGAAAGAAAATTAAAGTAAACTAAATAATTTCTTTATTGAGAAGAGAGATTCCATTCTAGGTTTATTGAGAAGGAAGATTCCATTCTAGATCAATTGTATTTGATTGAACTGAAATACTTTTTAATAGATTTTTAATTCCCAATTTTTAAAATTAGGTGAGTTGATCATCAAACTTAGGTTTTATAGAAATCTCCGGACCAAATTTGACAAGATAAGATAATATAATATATTATAATAATAATATAAAATTTAAAAACATGTTAAAATTAATCGAACAAAATTAATAGTAATAATACATTAGTGAAGCAAGAAATATAGAGATATATGAAAATGTAACTTTGGTCATGGGCATTTTTTGTTTTATTAACTTACTTTGAAATAAATATACATACTTTACTTCTCAAATTACTTGCCAAAGTTGGGTTTACTTGTCAAATTACTTTCCAAATTGGGATTAAAATAATTAGTTTAATTTGGATTAAAATTAGTCCTTTCATGTCTATTAAGCCATAGCATGCGCTTAGATATATCTTAATACATCAGAAAAGAAATTAGATACGAACTCAATATTACGATAAACTCTTTTTGGATTATGAATTTACGCTCAATTACTAAAGCATTCATGCTTTCTACAGTGGCGAACGTATTGTTCTTGGAGTCTCCAGCGGGCGTAGGATTCTCGTACTCTAACACAACCTCTGATTATTCGCAAACTGGCGATAAACTAAGAGGTAACTTACGAATTGTTTGGTTTTCTATAAACATAAAAAGCAGCTTGAGCGATTTTGGGAAATCTAATTTTTGTCACGGGTTTTCGTTTTATTACAGCTGAAGAATCGTATGCATTCCTCGTAAACTGGTTCAACAGATTTCCACAGTATAAAAACCGAAAGTTCTACATAGCGGGAGAAAGTTATGCAGGTAGTATCGTTTGTAATAACTATGCTGCCTTACTAATTTGTGAGCTTCTATTAGATATCATTAAAACATTGATGGGCGTAATTGCAAGCGATTTTATCCTGAAATATATTAACAGTGATAATCTTTGTGATCATAAGTCGAAATACGTCAGCAGTAAGAAGGATTTATAAAGCGTGTTTGATTAGAGCGAAACATTAATTTTTCCATGAAGCTGTTAACGATAATCATTGATTGTAGGTTATTACATTCCAGAGTTGGCTTCAACGATTTTATTGGAACATTTCAGTACCCATGGACTCATGCATTGATATCGGATCAACTCTATCAGCAAGTAATCAGCAGCTGTACCGATTCAAATTTCGATGCAAAGTTGTGCAATAATTTGGAAAATCAAGTGTATAGTGAAATGGGAAAGATCGATCTTTACAGTATCTATGCTCCCACATGCCTAGCTAATGCAAATTCAAATATTTATTTATTGATTTCAGGCTGATATATCTCAAATGCAGCAATGTTTTTGCAAAAGATTGACTATAGTTATGATTTCTATGTAAAATATCAAGAAGAATCCGAAATTCCAGGATATGATCCTTGCATCGATAACTATGTACACGCATATTTTAATACGCCGGATGTTCAAAAAGCACTCCATGCAAACGTAACAAACATAACAAGTTATGACTGGGAACCGTGCAGGTATCAGTCTTTAGACCTAGTTACTGATCTCTGTTATTATTGCAAATTTAATTTCCCAATTGTCTTATATTCACAACTTGATGTACTGAAATATTGTTTCATGTGACTGTAACAGTGATGTTCTTCCTTGGCTGGATTCTGTTTCAACTGTGTTACCAATTTATCGTCAACTAATTGCAAGTGGGTTGCGAGTACTTGTCTTCAGGTATAATAAAAGACAATTTCAATGAAAATAAGTGAATACGATTTGTTGGTATCTTGTTATTTTTGAATTAGATTGTTTTCCCAACAACAACTTCAAACTATACCTATACCCACAACGATATTGTTATGGATCATTCAAGCATTTTATTAATACCGTTTTTTATTGCTTGGTTTTCAGTGGAGACACGGACTCCAGAGTCCCTGTGACTTCCACAAAACTCTCTATCCATAAGCTCAAGCTTCCAATTGAGACTCCATGGTACCCCTGGGTTGATGGCGATCAGGTAAATAAGCAAATCTGTTTCAGTATTTTCACAGGTAAAATCCGTTTCAGTTTTATCTTTACTCAATGCATGCGTGCTCATGGATGATACAAGTCCGTGGATATACTGAGATTTACAAGGGTTTGACATTTGCCACAGTAAGAGGGGCGGGGCACGAAGTTCCGCAATTTCAACCATCCAGGGCTTTAACGTTGTTCAAATATTTTCTGAAAGGAAAAGCCTTGCCAAGGTAATCGGATTTGATCGAAAATCCTGCGAAACACATTGCCATAATAATCGGAATAGATCGAAAATCCTGGAAAGGCCTTGCCAATAAGCAGATTTGATCGAGATTGCTTGGATTTGACTCTGCATGCAATTAATTGTTATCCTCCGCATAATCTCTTCCATCGAAATTCAATTTGATGCAAGATCTTGATCTGCCGACCAGGGGATTTGGGGTTGATTCCCGTATTTTAGATGATCGAATTGTATGAAAAATATCCGCCATGATTTCATGTCATATCAGATTTGATGAACAATAATTTTACATGCCATATCAAATTTGATGGATAATAGCCTTTGCACGGCAGAAGCCTGGGATCTATCTCAGTGCTGTTATGATCTGTCAGGCTGCCGTTTAAGGATTCTCGGAGCGGAAGTAACGAGAAAGCAACGACAGATGAATGGCCCAGGATCATAAAGCCACAACTCCTCTCTCTTTAAATTTCTGCAGGAGGACTGCGGATCTATCTCGTTCCCTACCTCTGCGCAGGAACGTCACAATTGAAAGAAAATTTTTGTTTACTGGTTTAGGTTTTCTAATTTTCTGAGATGCTATGGAAGAATGTTATGGATCTGGGAAAGAGGAGGGACGGAGAGCCGTTTTCCAACGGAGATATTTGAGCCGCCTGGTAGCCGTGCTGCACCGTGCAAGAATCGAAACCGTGACCAGCGCCTCCGCTCGAATTCGAGCTGTGAAATTGGCTGCGGATCATGTCGTCAAGGGGTCGAACCTCATGGAGCCGGGCTATCCTTGGAAAATACCTTTTCAGACTCAAGAAATCCGGCTTCCAACTGCGAGTAGTTAAATCCAGAGGGAATCTCCACGCAAGAAGGAGATCAGCGTATTCCGAATCCAGGCAGTGCAGAAGAACGCTGTTTGCAAGAAATTTTCCAGGCGGCTGTTCAGACCGGTGTCCGGGACGGGGCATAATTACAAGGAAGGAGGAGGAAGCACCGTGGCTTCTCTTATTCAAACCCTAAGGTTGCTCGTCACCGGGAGCCGCACTTGACCCACACTTGTACTTATCTTGATGTCATAGTTGCCATTTGTCATCTGAAAACCAGATACCTAATTTCAAAGCTGACATCATTTGTGATTGGCCAATTACAACACAAATAAATACATTTTTATTATAATTAAAAATTATTATTTATAAAATTATAAAGTTAAAGCATTTTAATTTTTATGTACCTTTGAACTAATCGGTGAGTCAACCCAAGTTGACTTGCAATCGATTTCAATATACCTGCTAAGACAGGTATAATAAGATATAATTTTAAATAATTAATTTTAATTTAAAAAAAATTAATAAACAAACCAAAGCTACCCGGTCCTAATGTCTATGAGTTGTTGTTAAGATGTAATAGTTGAAGATAAGCAAATAAAAGCCCAAATGCAAAAGATTAAAGCCATAGACATCCAAACGAGCTCTTAAAACATTAAGTACAACTATGCTTCTAAGTCTTTGTTTGATTTAGTTTATTTTCAAAAGACTCTTGAATTTTTTTTACCCAATAGATAAATATATTGAAATTTAAAATCTATCATAAATTTTCTAAATTTTGTTATTTAAAATTAAATATAAATTAAAAATAAAATAAAACATAATATAGGCCTCCCCTTAATGGACTATACCAACTAATACTAGGCATACACTTATGAAATATTGAGATGTTAACCATAGCAATAATGGAAATTGTTTTTTGATTTGCTTAAACTTTTGAAGTCCTCTTTTTATATACTAGTTTAATTAAGAAATTGTTAAATACATACAATTAATTGAATTTTAACTCCAATTTTTAAGTATAAAAAAATTATAAAAAATAAGAATTTTTTAGGTATAAGAAAAAAATAAAAAATAAGGATTTAATGATATGTAGCTATATTTATGTAAAAATATATTAAAAAAAATATAATTGTTGAATCAATAAATAAAATAGAAAAACACTAGGTTATTAACTTAATAAGTTACTCGAATGCGAGTGATAGAAATGCCAACAAGGACAAGGGGGATGATGACGGGGCCATCCCACCATCTGCTTGATGTCACCATTGCATCACACCATGGCTTCGTGCATTTACTCCACGCTTGGACCATCTCCAGGATATTCGATGGGACACGACCGTCACCTCAACACAGGAGGTTTTGAATGCGTCGCCTTGGTGCCTAGGCCGACGTGCCAACAGTCTTAAACCTTGGCTCCTTCTCCATCTGGTTCATTTTCTCTTGGCGCTCTTGTAGCTCTGCCTCCAACATCCTCTTTCTCACCCTGTCCTCTGTAATTCAGCTCCAGGCCTTGAATTTTCCATCTCCCTACGCCAATCTGTCATGTCTCGAAGACAATGAGGCATACCTCATTGTGGTCGTTAAGGAAGAGGTGCCTAGCCTGAACGCCAAATTCCGCTCCTTGCACAGGTGATTGGGGATGGTGTTGACGCTGAAATCTCTGAAGTGGTTCATCCAATGGTGAGTGATTGGGAAGACGAATTGTATGGTGCTGTCAATGCAGCAGGATGCACCCTGGAGCAAAGAAGGAATTACTGGGTTAGAAAGAATCTTCTCATCCGACTTATCCTCCGTTTTCACTCCCAGCCTTTGGCACCTGCTACTCTTGCTCCTCCTACATCTTCTGCACCTCTCGTACCTCTGGCATATCTAGCTCCTCCACCCCCACCACCTACTCTAGCCGTCACCATAGCCCCCCTAGCTTCAGCCTCTGCACCTTCCTTACCCGCCCATCCACCTCGAACTCCTTACCCTCCCATCCACCTCGAACTCCAAATATTGCATTACACTTCGCTTAACTAGTTGGTCCACATAAGACCATGCCACATCGAAAGCGTCTACTCCACTGGGAAGAATGTAATGTCCCTTCTTGGAAGGACATTAAGTGTTGACCATGTCAATCACCTAGGGGTTAAAAATTGAATTAATTAAATTACCTAGGGAATTTTGGTTATTAAAAACTATAGAGGCATGTATTATGATAATCTCTAATTCTAATTATTTTATGTAATTATTTAATTAATGTGAAAAATAATGACATGTGGAAATGAGTGCCATGTCAAGAGGGCGCATTAGGAAAGCCAACTTGCCTAGGATGAAAAACAACAACTTCCCAAAATACTAACAAAAGCAATATGTCAGAAAAATATGGAAACTGTCAAAAGCAGGTAAAACAAGTAGTTTTCAAGGAAGGAAAGTACATAAAAAGCTTCCAGACATAAAGCAAGAAACTTTAGTCAAGGAGGGCCCAATTTATATTTTGGATTGAAGGATACAAGCATGGAAACATTACCTAAGCTTCATACTTTCTATTTTGCTCAAGGAGGGCGAATTTACACTTTGGGTTGAGTTATACAAACAGGGAAACATCATCTATGACTCTTACTTTCTATTTTTCTCAAGGATGGTGCATCATTGGATTAGGGTTAGGGTTTAGAAAGTGGCAACTTGCTCAATAGGTGAAGGATTGTTCAACAAGTCACCTAAGGTCTACTTAAGGATGTTTCCAACTCCATTATTTAGTTTGGTTGATGAATATTTTGGTATTGAGTGAAGCTAAACTTCTATACTGAGTGATGAGCCTCGGTCCCTTGGGCGATGTGCCCCAAGTCTCCATTCCCCTCTCTTCTCTCCCATTTCAATCTTCAATGCAGATTACAATGAGAAAAGGAGCAACTCTCTAATATTTAGTTAGAGCTCGGTTACCACCTACTCATCCATTGAATTTGCTCCAATGAAGGAAACTTCACCTATGCTCTAAGACTAGTACCAGGTGCTAGTTATGAGCCTCCAATGCTAAGTTTTGGACACCTTTTGAGGAGATTAGTCCTTACATTCTTATTCTGAGCTTATCAAGTCCATAATTCTGTTTTGGTCTCTATAACACTATAATAATTCTGTCCAATAGAGTGATCATGCTTAATATCCATGAGAGGAGTCCTCTAATGCCCATTTAATGGGTCTTTTTGATAATTTGATGCATTAAATGTGATGTAATGACCATGAAAATAATATCTAAATAATCCAATGCAAAAAATATGATATATGAATCTTTGTAGGTCATTATTTGCAGGTCTGATCAAAGTTTGATATGAAATTTATCACTATTCTTATACCCTTGCTCATTGGCTAGGCAATTTTGACTAGTTTTACAGTTTTTAACATTCTGGAAGAAATATAAACTCAAATGATGTTATGTAAGTTCTTGTAGGTTTTTAATTAACCCCAATTCTTGTAGGTTTTTAATTAACCCCAATACCCATCCTAACTTATATACTTAGAATTATTTGGGTATGTACCATGTTTGAGTAGCCTCCTTTGCGCAGGTTTTCCCTGGGCCAAAATCCTAGTCTTTGCCCAAAACACCCCAAAATTCCTCATGTTGTTTCATATCTATTCTAAGCCTGTCAAAATTTATTTGATGCCTAATACATGACTGATAAATTATATGAGCCTTCCATAAACCTTGAATAATTGGAGGTGATTGTTCAATCCTAGTTTGCACTGGTTGGGACACCTTGAAGTGTGGGAGTATACTTCAACGGAGATGATTTCAAAACCTAAAAGGACCCAACAACCAGGTTATTATGGATTTGGACTCTCTCTGTCCAAATTTTTCTTTTAGTTTCTTCCATTATCTCACTACCATTCCTAGATTTGTCAATACTGCCTATATTTTGCCATGCATAAAGAAGTGATTGATATTATTGTAAATTTTTAGTTTCACATTTTAATTATATCAGCTGTAGAGTTAGTATTATGATCTGATATCATATCAAGGATGTTTCAAAGAACATCTCTAAAATAAACAAGCCAGACAAACATTAAACTTTCATTTTTTATTGTTGTATTTGGAGGAAAGGAATCAACGTAAAGAAAACAAGCTTTGATATGATGCGACAGAGAGTTATAGCTTGACCTCAAAGTGAACATAACACAATTATTTATGATGTATTCTTTATCTAAACCACGCAATACCATTTCCCAGTGACTGCTAATCATGCTTACTCCTGCCATGGACATTGTTAAATTGCTTTCACTACCTTCGGCTACCTTCGGTAGGCTCTTACATTTATTTAGAATATCTGGGTAGAAATACTCTAGATGCTCTGGAAGTTTAGCATGTGGGAATGCATTCCTGCCAAACAATTCTAAACTCTCTTTATCCGATAAATATTTCATCTTGTGGGTGATGGTGACATAAGTCTCCATATCATTGGAGATGTTAGAAAAACATGATTGCATAGCAATAGCAATTATACGGTTAAATAATTAAACAAGATGCAAAGACATTAAACACATTACAAGAGAGACACAAATATAACGTGGTTCACCCAAGATGGGCTACATCAACACATAAATTATCGGTCCTTTTATTATACTCTATCAAAATGAAGGGATACAACCTGCAGCAAACCCCGGTGCACTTCCTCTTCATATTCTCTTAGTCTCTCTCACACAATCACATAGTTTGTTTACAATGCTACAATACAATACAATATACAGCCGTATTATTTCTTTCCTTTTATAGGGGAAATACCATGGGAAAATACTACAGGTCACCCAATACCATGGGTCCACAAACTATTGTCCAACAAACCTCAAACATACTTCAAGGGCTTCACCCTTGAACCCCCGTCAGGGGGGTGGGATGGCCCCCCCCGTACCCCCCAACTAGGACGAGTGTATAGTAAACATGGGGTACAAACACAACTGAACAATAACATCTCTGGATCTGGAAGATCAGGCTCCACAACCAACAATATCCCACTTGGAGATTGGTCACAACAACTCCACCGCTGTTGCACTTGCTGAGCTATGCTTTGAACCTTGGACTTGGAAAATTTCTCATTTTCACCTTCATGCTTGAATGCCAACATAAACCGAGCAGGAACTCAGTTTCTCTTTGGTTACTACCTTCATCAACATGTCTGCAGGATGCTGGCTAGTATGTATCTTTTCCAACTTTCACGGTTCTTCTTCTAGAACAGATCTTATGAAATGGTACTTGAGATGTATATGTTTAGTCTTTGAATGAAAGGCTGATATCTTTGCAAGATGAATGGCAATTTGGCTGTCGCTGTACAACCTGATATTCTCCTTCTTCTCACCCAATTCCTCCATGAACCTCTACAACCAAATCATATCTTTACTAGACTCTATAGCAGCAACATACTCTACTTCTGTTGTTGAAAGTGCAACAACCTGTTACAGTTTTGAAATCCAACTTACTGTTGTTCCACCCACAATAAAAACATACCCTGTGGTGCTCCTCCTGCTGTCTTTATCACCTTCCATATCTGCATCAACATATCCCCGTAGAACAGTGTTTGAACCTCCAAAACATAGTGCATGATAAGTGGTACCTCTCAAATACCTGAGAATCCACTGTACTACTTTCCAATGCTCTTTACCTGGATTGTTCATATACCTGCTCATAACTCCCACTGCATGTACAATACTTGGTCTTGTGCACACCATGGCATACATCAAGCTTCCAACCGTTGAAGAATAGGGAAGCTTGGACATGTAGTCTATCTCTTCTTGTGTCTATGGAAACATATCCTTACTTAGTTTGAAATGGCTGTCCAAAGGTGTACTAACTGGTTTTGCATTATGCATTCTAAACCTCCCCAACGCCTTTTCACCTTGAGACAATGTCAATTTGCGATTTTGCATGTCTCTTGTTATTCTCATACTAAGGATTTGCTTTGCTTCACCCAAATCCTTCATCGCAAATGATTTATCTAGTTTTCTTTTGAGCACATTTATATCCTGCATGTTAGACCTTGCAACAAGCATGCCATCAACATACTATAACAATATTATATATCTTCCATTATCTAGCCTCTTGAAATAAATACAGTGTTCAGAATGACATCTACTATAACCTTGTTCTGTCATAAACTTATCAAATTTTAAATACCACTTCCTTGGAGCTTGCTTCAGGACATACAAGCTCTTCTTCAACTTGCAAACCAAATTCTCCTTCCCTTTGACCTCATACCCCTGTGGTTGCTTCGTATAAATCATTCCTCCAAATCCCCATGGAGAAAGTTTGTTTTTACATCTAATTGTTCAAGATGCAAATCTTCTACCGCCAGTAGAATTAAAATAGTTCTAATTGAAGTCATTTTAACAACAGGAGAAAATATTTCATCAAAGTCTATACCTTTATTTTATGCAAACCCATTTACAACAAGTCTAACCTTGAACCGCTTATTTCCTCCATCTTCTTCCTTCAACTTGTAAACCCATTTATTCTGCAATGCTCTTTTTCCTACACGTAACTCAACCAAATCCCAAGTCTGGTTTCTTACCAACAAGTCCAGCTCCTCATTCATGCCTTGGTCCCACTTCTTTCTAGTTTCTACCTGCATTGCCTCTTCATAACATTCTGGTTCACCAGAATCAATCATCAATAAATAATACAATGAAGGAGAGAATCATTCAGTGGGTCTACTTAACCTGGTATATTTTCTTACATTTGCAGGATTTTGAGGTACCTGTTGCTGCTCTTGATTTTCTGGTGCCTTTGGAACTTCATTTTCTTTGATTTCATCAAGCACTGTGTACTCTGTGTTTTCCTTTTCTTCTTTCTTTCCCTGCAATTGATCTTTATACATAACCTTTTTCATTGAATACTACATCTCTACTCATGCTTTTGTGATTTTCATAATCCCATAAGCGATAACCAAAATCATCAACCCCATATCCAATAAAGGTACATTTCTTAGATTTAGCCTCAAGCTTTGTTCTATTTTCTTTATCAATATGGACAAATGCTTCACAACCAAAAGTTATCAGAAATGAGTAGTTTACCTTTTTACCTGTCCATGCCTCCTCTGGAATTCCACCATCCAAAGCGCTCAAAGGCCCTCTGTTTATTAAATAAACAACATCATCTATAGGATCAACCCAAAACTGTAAGGGAAAACCTACATGCAATCACATATGCTTTGCACGCTTCATGATTGTTCTGTTCATCCTTTCTGACACACCATTTTCTTGTGGTGTTCAAGGGCCTGTCTTCTCTCTGTGAATCCTGTTGTATGAACAATAACTATCAAACTCCTTGCTGTAGTATTCACCTCCATTATCAGATCTGAGACATTTCAACTTTTTTCCCATCTCATTCTCAGCCAAAGCTTTCCACTTCTTAAAAGTAGCAAACACATCATATTTATGTCTAATGCAATAAACCCATGTTTTTCTAGTTGCATCATCAATAAAAGTAACATAATAACAAGAGCCACCAAGAGATTGTACCTAAGCTAGTCCCCATGCATCTGTATGCATAAGCTCTAACTTTTTAGTCTTATTTTGTTTCCCAACCCTAAGAAATCTAACTCTCTTTTGTTTTCCATAAACACAGTTCTCACATAATTCCAAACTTACCTGCTTCAGATCTTGAAGCAATTTCCTTGAGTGGAGAATCTGCATCCCCTTCTCACTCATGTGGCCAAGCCTATGATGCCACAACATTGCACTAGTTTCTATGGAAGCTGCAGAGATAGACTAATCAGTATTATGAGCACATAAATACAATGTACCTACCCTATCTCCTTTTTCTATTATCAATGCTCCTTCTTCTACCACATTTTTCAAAACGTAGACAAACAACCGCTTTCTCCCAACTTCTCTATTGAGATCAGATTTCTTTTCATGGCAGGAATGTGCCTCACATCTTTTAGCAGCCATTCATTTCCATTATTTAACTTAATCCGTACCTTACCCATTCCAACAATTTTACATGGTTCATCATCCCCCAATAAAATATGTCCAAAATCACCTTGAACATAATCATGAAAGAATTTCCTATGAGGTGTAGCATGACATGAAGCCCATGAATCTACTACCCAGTAATCACTAGTATTATCTAATGCAAGAATCAAAGAATCGTGTAACACAACACCTGCTACATTTGCTTCATGAGTAGTCTCTTGCTTCCCGTCTCCTTTCTTCTTTGGATCTCTGCAGTCTTTCTTCAGATGTCCTCTCTTATCATAGTTATAGCACTCTATTTTTTCAAATTTGGACTTGGATATGCCCTCACTAGACTTGTTGCGATTACCTAGGCTCCTTACTCTCTCCTTTCGTCTCCTTCTACTCTCCATGGTCAACGCATTACCTAATGTCTCACTTGTTCTTTTTCTTCGCATTTCCTCACTAAGAATAACACCAACATCATCAAATTTAAGAGTGCTTAAACTAGGGATAGAGTTACTTACAACCATGACCAAGCTATTCCATCTTTCTGGCAATGAGCACAATATTAGAACAACCCTAGCCTCATCATCAAAGTTCACTTTTACAGAACTTAACTGACTGGTAAGTGTATTAAACTCATTTAAATGGTCAGCAACAGATCCACCTTCTGACATCTTCATATTAAATAAATGCTTCATTAAAAATATCTTGGTGGAAGCCGATGATTTTTCATAGAGATTATCCAATGCGCTCATCACACCCTCTCTTGTATTTTCTTTCGAAATATTGAAATCCATCGACGAAGCCAGGCACAACCATATTGTTTCCAGTGCCTTTCTGTCAAGAACCTCCCATTCTTCATCCTTCATACTTGCCAGTTGTTTTGTTTTTTGTCCCAACGGTAGGTACATATCCTTCTGGTATAGATAGTCCTCCATTTGCATCTTCCATAATTTGTAGTTTTGGTCGTTAAATTTCTCGACCCTAAACTTTCCTTCTTCTACCATTGCTCCCACTCGAACCATGAACCCTTCTTTCCTGTGAGTTTACCAGCCAAATAGACCTTTTGGCTCTGATACCAATTGTTAGAAAAATAGGCTCATAGAGCAATAGCAATTATACAGTTAAATAATTAAACAAGATGCAAACACATTAAACACATTACAAGAGAGACACAAATATAACGTGGTTCACCCAATATGGGCTATGTCCACATAGAAATTTCCAGTCCTTTTATTATACTGTCCAACAAAATGAATGGATACAACTTGTAGCAAACCCCACTACACTTCCTCTTCACACTCACGGTCTCTCTCACACAATCACAGAGATTGTTTATAATGCTACAATACAATATAATACACAACTGTATTAAAATGCTTTCCTTTTATAGTGAAATACCATGGGAAAATACTATGGGTCACCCAATAGCATGGGTCTGCAAATTGTTGGCCAACAAACATCCCAAAAATTTCCTTTTGGGGCCCACTGGCCCCCAGACACCCTCGCACCCCCCAGCTGGGACGAGTGTACAGTAAACATGGGGCACAAACACAACTGAATAATAACATCTTTGGATCTGGAAGATCAGGCTCCACAACCAACAGGAGGCTCTTTTATCCCGAGTTGTCACCACAATCTTAATCTTATTGTTTTTGTTCTCCAAGTCTAAGCCAATCTTTTACAGGTTAACTTGGAACACTACTGGTTAAACTTACAGAAATTTAGCTCTACGCTATAGTGACCTTAAACACCTAGAAAACTTAATCTCCCATATTTATCTTTCCATCGACTATAAGAAAACTATTTGTTGATCCCAATTTTGTCATTGTTTTTTATTATTAATTTTCTCTGTCAGCATTACTTTTGTCACCTTTTGGGCATATTTCTTGCCATTCAGACCACAAATCAAACACAGGTATGATTGTAATTGAATATTATGCAAGTCTTGTTTAAATTCCATTATTTCATGGTTTCATTAACAATTATGTGATATTTGTAAACATGCATGGTAAATAGACTTGTTTTGCAGGTTGTGGTTTTGAAACAAACCTCCATTTGGACACACATTCACGTCCAACACACACAGTCGCACCTAGCTCGCCATACAGCCACTCCGATCAACCTGTGGCTCTGTTAGTTGGAATATTTAGGGGCGATTAAAAGCACATAATGGTTTTTACGGTTTTGTTGGCCACGCGTCTTCTTGGTGCGAGAGTCCTTGCTCTAGAAGACTCAAGATCCTGTCCTCTCATCTCGACACCATGATCCATGCCCACGTCAATGAAGATCCATACACCAGCAACGCGTGCGAGGACAACCGACGTGCAAGGGATTAGGAAGACGGCCGTGCACTGCCATAAATCATTACATAGCTAGTTGTTTAGCAGTTAAGGTTGTTTATATTTAGAGTGGTCGACCACTAAAGGGTCGACCCACTCACCCCATTGTAAAAGCTATATAAACGTTGTCTCATGATGAGAGTAGGCTAGTAGCAGTAGTTGTTGGATCAAAACTCTGTAAACTCTATTTCAGTTTAATACAAATTCTATTTTCAGTTGTGAATATATGTCTCTATTTTCGTGAGTGATCGATTGATCAAAGTGAAACCCCTGATTGCTGAGAAGGGCCCCTCAACAACCAGAGGTCTCCATTTGTGTATTTCTGTCATTTCTTTTTATAGATAAGTAGTTTCATCATCCAGTTTCTGTGTGTAGTTCAATTCTCTTGTAAATTGATGTTGTTTATTTCCTTGTTTTCTGTAACATGTATCTGTTGTGGTTAATATAATTTATATTGTGCTGCTAACGTAGTTTTTATTTCCAGGATTGTAAGTGACCGATTATGCGAATTTCTTTCCAATTTTTCCTTTCGTTTGGTTTTGAGTTTGATATTTGTAATTAGATAGAGTTTAATTGGTTCAAAGTTTTAGGCTTAGTTCTTAGTTAGGTTCAATTCTGCTAAAGTATTTTGTAGCTGTAGGTTAATTGCACTTATCTTTGCAATCTGTTTTATTATGCAATAGGAATTGACTTCTTTTCTTAAAGATAGATTAGCATAAGTTGTTCTCCTATTATTTCAATCGTTGAATAGCTTCGTTATTGTATTTTTCTATATTATAACATCATATGCATAAGCCAGCTGGTGCGAGGATCATTTAGGTCGTTTATTTCATAATTTACATTATTTTTCATCATCTGGACTGTCGTTCGTTGCTATCATTCGGATTGCCTTTCATACTTCAATATTTCTTGTTTTGTTTTATGCTTATTTACAAGTCCAGTTTTCCTAGTTTTTGAACTGTGTTACTTTCTGTAGACAATCAACGGTCATATATCTAATCAGAACCTTATTTCAAATCACATAGAGTATCCCTTAAGCTCCATAGTGCTTCTAAGCTTTCATTTCTTTTTGCTTTAGTTTGTGTTTGAGTTGTGTTTCTTTTGTCTCTGATTTCTCAATCTACTACTGTTTTAAAGAGTTTATCAAATTATGTTTCCAGCTTGATCTACTTTATTCCCATTTATATTGATTTTAGAATTAAACTTGTTAATTTTATTCTCTAAAAAAATACATTAGCTCCTTAGGATTTGATCATCATTTCTAGCATAAGATCTGATACTCATAGAATAGAAATAAAATATCTTTATTAAGTTTTCTACTTGCTTCTAAATTATATTTATTTCCTTAAAACTATTTCGTGCTTTACCCCTCTAGAATAGTATACCTCTAAAGTAATCATTAAAATAATATTTTTTTTTTTATTAATATATTAGTGTTTATAATATCTCATTTCAACTAGAGTCATTTTCTTATGGATAGAGAATAAATCACAATGTTTACTATCACTTGTAATTGGACGCTCTTTAGTCTACACCTCTTCGTAGAAGTTAAATTAGATTTAATCCTGTTCAGCTTCCTGATTTCCTTTGAAATTCATTTCGACACACCTCCAGTTTCTGTCACATTGAATGCATATCCTTAGAATCCTCAAGGAGAATGGAACTAGATAATTTTGCTTAGTTATTGTATTGGTTAAATGAATGCATAGTTTAAATTATTGGATTTCTTAGACATATCAAGTAGTTATAATCTTACCTCGGATAATATAATCTCTTGTTTCCATATAGTTAGAGTTCTAAACTTGTTCATAGCCTTTCCAATTTCTAGACTAGAAGCCGAATAATTGATAGATTTCACTGTAAAGAGTAGCTACTTTTAATCAAGTCTTGTTCCTTAGAATAGTATTGTTTATACATCTTTTTAGTTATTGTTCATAGAGTAGAGTAGTATATATTGATACTACTCTAATCTATTGGAATTGATCAAGTCTAATTAACTTAGTAGTTGGATTTCTGAAGTTTGACTCAGTTTTTCATTTTGAAAGATCTTCCGATATTTTCTTTATTAAAATATTTATACAACATCTTAGGTACCCCTCTACCTTAGAATATATTGTGTGTCAACTCCAAGTTTACAAACCCTGGTCAATAATTAAATATTTGGTGATTCATTAAGACAATATAACACCCAACACTATTTACACACCATATTTCACAATCCTCCAACAGGGTGGATCTTGTTGCTTCCATTGATGTTGACCAAGAGGAAGAGCATGAATACATAGGAATATACATGCAGTTTGCCATGCTTGTTGCATCATGCAACTTGCCACACAGGAATACACATGCAACCACGCTTGTTGCATTATGTAGCTTACCACACACTGGATGCATCATGCATCTTGCCACACTTGTTGCATCATGTATCTTGTCATCTTTCCACAAACTGATATCCCAATAAAGAAATGTGACAAGCCCTTCTCATCTTTTATCCAAATCCAATGCAAAGACAGACCTAGACCTCGAAATACCACAAATTCTCTGCATACATAACCTGCACCAAGAAAACCATTTAAAGAGGCTGACGTCTGCCCGTCGCCTTGTGGTGGACAACATATAACGAGGTAGACATTGGCCTCAAACAACCAATAAAACACCAAAAAAATGTTATTTTAAAATTTTCTTTTCTAAATAAAATTTAATTTCCTATGTTTAGACTTTAGTCTCTTGTGAAAATTTTGCACTTACCCCTCAACTAATGTCATGACTGAAAACTAT
Source organism: Pseudotsuga menziesii (assembly GCA_001517045.1). Taxonomy (NCBI): domain Eukaryota; kingdom Viridiplantae; phylum Streptophyta; class Pinopsida; order Pinales; family Pinaceae; genus Pseudotsuga; species Pseudotsuga menziesii. The sequence continues at coordinate 606,832 of LPNX011141686.1, read as the reverse complement.
ATGTTGGGGACATAATAATACAAGTTAACGAGTGAAAACACGAAGTTGGGTAACACTTCCATGAGAATCGGGTGCCCAAACAACATAGCGGATGTTATTCGGCCGAATAACTATATTTATTCGGCCGAATAATGAATCCTTTATTCAGCCGAATAACCTTTAACGGTGAACCGTTTAATTTGATGGAACGCATAGCTGGCCGGTAATTTTTGCCAGTGTTTCAATACGTATTCGGCCAAACAATTATTCGACCGAACAATTATTCAGCCGAATAATTATTCGGTCGAACAATTATTCAGCCTAATAATTATTCGTTCGAATAATTGTTCGGCCGAATAAGTATTCCAAATAAAAGGTCAGCTACGGCCTCATTTTCGTTGTTTTCACCTGCAGTCATTTGTCCTTCTCCTCATCCTCTTCTCCTACCACCTGTATTGCCACCCAATTGGTTGGTCATTGGCCGTCATCCCCGTCCACGTCACCCTACCACCTAACATGTACATCCACCATCCTGGAACCCCGCTACCTGTCTTGTTTCCTCTCGATGTGGAGGTCTATTTGTGGAAGTCGCTTCGTGGAAGTCTGTTCGACGTGGAGGTCTGTTCATGGTCTTTTCTTAGAGGTTCTATTCATGGTATGGTCTTGCTGTGCTGCCCCTTGTTAGGTAAATGTTCATGCAATTCCTTTTATAATCCGAAACATTGAATATGTGATTTGTCTCTTGTTGTAGTCAATGGCTTATATTCATTTTTTGTCGTAGTATTGCAGAGATAAAGTTTGCATATGTTAATTAGTAGTGTATATTTCTTATAATTTTAATTTTAGTTAATATGTATATGACGAGGGTAGTCGTCCATGAACTTTGTCCATGTGGACAGAGTTGATGAACTCTATCCAAATGGACAGAGTTGATGAAATATGTCCAAATGGACAGAGTTCATGAACTCTGTCCAAATGGACATAGTTCATCAACTCTGTCCACATGTAGACAGAGTTCATCAATTCTTTCCTTGATAACTTTAGTTAGCAAAACGTATTTTAGTACGTTCTATATAAATCATAAACAAAAAAACATTATTACACATAAAACATCAAATTTTCTGATTACCGATCTATTTGATCTTATGTATTTTTAATCTAAATCATAAAAGAAACATATAACTTGTATAATGCTTATTAGTTACAGTTTACACTTACTATTATATTAGGATATTGTGCATTTTTTAACTTTAATCTTAGTTCATAGGTATTATAAGGAATATATTCATTCAGCAACTCTGTCCATGGATAGAGTTCATGAATGAATACTCTGTCCATGGACAGAGTTTATGAACTCTGTCCACATGGACAGAGTTGATGAGTTGATGAACTCTGTCCACGCAGAGTTCATCAACTCTAACTCTGATCAGTTTACTTAGCATAAGGGATTTTTTTATGATGTTATGGAATAATGAAAATATTTGTAGTTGACATAAATAAATGTAGCTTTAATTTCATATTTGATGATATTGGTTCCATTAATTTTAAAAATCTAAAATACATCAAAAACAAAGAGAATGCTACATTAATTTCTCATACATCCAACAATAGTGTAGCTACTTTCATTTTAAGAACTATTAGATAATATTAGGGACATCTAGGGCTTTATTAAAAACATAGTTTTTAAAATCTAAAACACATAAAAAACACAGAGATTGCTACATTAATTTCTCATACATCCAACAATAGTGTAGCTATTTTCATTTTAAGAACTATTAGATAATATGAGAGACATCTAGGTAATAAAAACTTAGTTTTTATAGTAGCTAGTTCTCTGAAGTTGAGGAATTAACATGCAGAATTTGAATATGTTATGAGTTGATATATTAGATAATATTAAGGACATATAGGTCTTTATTAAAAACTTAGTTTTTTAGTGGCTAGGTCTTTGAAGATGAGGAATTAACATGTATAATTTGAATATGATATGAGTTGATTTGTGTAATTTTGTAGATATCATATCAAATGGAAATAGATAATAAATTAGCTATAATCATTTAAAGAACTATTAGATAATATTAGGGATATCTAGGTCCTTATTGAAATATTAGTTTTTATAGTATCTAGGTCTTTGAAGTTGATTAATTAACATGGAGAAATTGATATTTTTGTAAACTTGTAGATATCATATCCAATGGAAAGAGAGCATCATTTGAGATAGAAGCGTAGGAGGTCATCACATTCTTCGGGAGTTGGTGTCCGAAATGAAAATCGAAGATTATCGACTTCACCTCGGGATTCAAGCTTATTGTATAGTTCATATTCATCTGATCATCGAAGTGGCGATAGTGGTAGAGATGATTCCCCCTTATCATCTATGGGTGAATGTGGATCTTGACCTTCTGTATGGGAGACAAGCGTGGAAGCAGAGAAAGGTTCGCAAGAGGATCGTCATCCTACACAGTGTGGTGAAGGTCAATCAAGGACACAATATGTTCAGCTAGCTGAGGGTTGTACACCCATTATGACATATCCATCAGATTTACCAGAGGAGCTTCCATGGGAAAGTGGTCTTCAACAAATGACCCTTGAAAGTTGTAGGGCTCACTATGACAAGTTGCAAAACGATCTTTCTAGTTTGGATCTCACTCCAGAGAACAAACAAATTATAGAGATGGTTTTGCAATCATTACAAAAATTCATTGAGGTATATGAGGATCTTGGACCAACAACAGATGGTTTTGTTGGTTTGATGCAAAGAAGAAAGGCACAGGTGATGGGTCTAGACAAGTGGGTTGTTATGAAGGAGAGAGTGACTAGAGAACATGCCAACTCAATGTTTAACTTCAAAGAGGGACTAAAGTGGAAAGCATTGAAAGTGCAATATTTTAAGCACCCTGAACTTGCACATTTTTTATATGATCGGTTCCTTGCAGCCTATGGTCGGTTGCCATGGAACGATGAGGTTCCTAATTATTTTGCTAGGTTTTTTATGCTGATTTTTTTTTAGGAATGAAGCCGAACTATACTGATATTCATTCCGATTTTTATGGAGTTAGAAAGGGGATGATATGCAATCAAAAAGGTGCCCTTAGAGATCCCAGTGCTCTTCGACCTCCACCTTTGATATCTCGTCCACCTAGGCTTGTGACCTACAAATCAGAGATGGATCCCACATCACAAGTTGAGACAACTGCAAGGCATAATGTTGCCGAAGGTTTGACTTCGACATTTGTAGGAGTTGATGTTGGATTGAGTCGAGAGAGGGCTTGAGCCACTATTCGGCAAGATTTTGTTTACAAAACAAATGATGAGTTAGATTGTATGGGCATTGAAGATCTAAAGGCCTATTCCAAGCTTTGTCGTCATATAGCTTCGGATAGAATATCTAATGACACGTCAAGTATAGGAGAGGTTTGTGTACTTTCAATCTATTAACTTTATTTATTTATTTTGAATTAAATTTTTTGTTATATTATATCTATGTATAATAAATTATTTTTTGATGTATATTAATAAATACGTTACGTAAATGTTTATTGTTTTCAGTTTTCTCGATTGTTAAATGAACATAATTTTAGAGTCTCCACTAGTCAAAATGATGGAAATGTAGAAGAGCATTTTGGAGAGGTATATTTAAAATTTACACATTTATATTTATGTTTGAAAGATATATTTTTTTTGTTTTAAAATTTAACTATGTATCTTATTGTTAATTTGACTTATCTATGCAGGTTTCATTAGATTCGAACTTTTTAGATGATTTTCCATCTATTGTGAGTTAATGTTTTATTTTTTTTTGTTTCGGTTTTAAGTTAATTGCTAAGCTTAATTTTTTTGCTTTTACTATGATTTATTTATTAACAAAATTTAAATTTTAAGGGAAGAGAACATATTGAAATTGGAGGTGAAGATATAGGTTCTTTGATGGATGTGGATATTGGCACCAAGGTAATTTTGTTTATAATTGAATTGTTCTCTGAAATATATGTTTAAATAGTTTAAATAATGTTTGACATTTGTAAATTGCTTTTATATATGTTGAAGCTTGGGTCTCTTCAATCTTTTCGAGGCAAAGGAAAGACTCCATTGGACGATAGTGTTGGAATTGTAAGTTTAATATTTTATTTTTTTTAATTTAGTTTAAAATAGTCTAAATAATTTGTAAGACTTATAAATTGTTTTTATATATGTTGTAGCTTGGGTCTCCTCCACCTTTTAGAGGCAAAGATAAGACTCCATTGGATGATAGAGAAATGGAGGTAATTTTGTTAATAATTGAATTGTTCTTCGATATATTAGTTTGATGTTTTAATGTTTTGATTTTAATTTAAAATTCTTTAAATAATTTATGATATTT